>CACVCL010028635.1:0-94958 GCA_902729485.2 Mus minutoides
CTGCACACAAAACTTCATACACACACACACACACACACACACACACACACACACACACACACACACACACACCATGGCCATGTGCATGAGTAGGTATTCAGTAGAAAGTATGATCAAATACAAGAAAAGGTTGATCAGTAATTCAGACAAGAATGTGTGGGTAGTGAATCATAAGATTGCGTCAGTTACTTCTTTTATAGCAACAATGCTCTTTTAAAAACTTGTCACCTGAGTTGATTGCTTGAACTGTTTCCTAGTATTTGGGGAGAAAAATCTTCAAGATAAATTTAGGAGTTTTCAGAGAAAAGCGAATTAGAAAGATAACTAGAGCCTTCAAGAAATTAACATTTATATAACTACTACTGAGATGTGATTATTATAGTTCCTTTTTAAATCAACATATTTTATACTATAAAGGTTTTTTTACTACCAATGATAAAAATGTAGGAGGTTGCTTCATTTGGCTCTAAGTAAAAAAACTCTGGTTAGATAGTAAACAGAGGAACACAGGAATTCAAGAGTATTTCATTTGTCATTATAGGTCTAGATCTACCTCACATTTCAAATTATAGTAGTATTAACTATTGTAAATGTTCTTATAGGTGACTTAGGGAATTATTTAGTGGCCTCAAATAATTTTCTGCTTTCAGAAAATGGAGTAAAATCTGTGGTCATCTTTTTGGAAGCGTTTCATGTCTTCTCAGGTGACAAAATCCAATAAAAAGAAACATGCATGCACGCACACACACACACACACACACACACACACACACACATACTTCATAAATCTTGATACTCTAAATCTGATGAAGGAGAAAGTAAGGTTAATTGGTACAATAAAGGAATTTCTGAACAGGGTTCCAAATAGTGCATGCCCTCAAGTGTGGTTTTTATCCCAGTAAGAATCCACTGGAGGAAAATTAAATTTTCCTTTGCAAGATGTTTTCTATTGGAGAAAAAATTTCAGCTTAGGGATGAAATCACTTTGAATAATTTTTCTGAGTGTAAAGTAGATAGTAATAAATATATTTAAGCTATACTGTACAGTAGGTCTAACTGGAAAAAAATCTGAATTTTATATTCTGATAGAATATATACCCTGGAAGACAATTTTACTTCTCATAATTTTTAGTTTGGAAATATTCTTATACCATACAAAATCTAGCTTTAGCATACATTATCTAATTTAGTTCTCACACACCGTTGGATAAACTAGGCTTCTCTGTGGTCATTTGGCAATACAGCAGGTATAACCTGTCACAATCTACTTTTTATTTGCATGATTAAGAAATGTAATTGAAGACTGACCAAGGTATGTCTTTGTTCTTTATGTTCCCTTTGTGTGATTTGTGCCTCTTCCCAATTGGGATATGGTTATGATCTACACATGAGGCTCCCTTCCTACTTCACTACAATAGCAAATTCATTTTAGTTTTTCATTGAAGAGGATTCATGCTGACCCAGACTCTGCATAGTAAATGCTAGTGTCAACCAAGATCAATTTCTGTGTCAGGAAACCGATTCCTAAGAGGCAGTCACTGACTGGTGCAGGCTTGGCAATTGTTTTCACCTCGCATATCTCGCAATGTGAAATGAACACAGCATGCTTACCACCTCCATTTGGATGGTGGATAGACCTCAAATTTCCCTGAGCATCTGTCTGATTCACTCCTTCCCCATGTTCTTTAAGTGCAACAAATTTACTTCGATTTGCATCCCAGGATCTACAAAGCGATTGCTGCTCAGGGTTCCACAAAAGCCTATGAACATTATTCTGCCAAACTCTCCACCTTGGCTTTTCACCCTCTGTTCTCCCTGTGCACCTATTCTGTATTCTCATGAGAGCCATGGTTTCACATTTTAAAGTAGACCACATGCCTTTCCTGGCAGATTTTTCTTTTGTTCTAATAAGCATTTAAAATTCTTTGTAACAGCGATTCTGACCAGATGGATTATCTGGTGAAACAACCCTCTCACAGGGGTCCTCTAAGATCATTGGAAAACACAGAGATTTATATGACAATTCAGAACAGTAACAAAATTACAGTCATATAGTAGAAATAAATATAATTTTATGGTTGGGGTCATCATGACATGAGGAAGTGTGTATTAAAGAGTTAGCAGCATTAGGCTGGTTGAGAACTACTGCTCTACAAGTCCCACGTGATCCACTTTTCTGCACTCCACTTTCCTGTAGTTTAGCCCCTTTTAATCCTGTTCCGAAATTAAGTTCCAGCTTCCTAATTTGTGTCTGTTTCTCACATACCTTACCACATTCTCCTCTGCATAGTCCCGCTGCCTGGTTCACAATGGCTGTGTGAATCACTCCCTTGCATCCTTTCCATATGTGCTCCCTTCACCTCTCCCATCAATGCATCTTTATAACTTTCACCCAACACTTCCTTTTGACTGCACCCAACACTTCCTTAACTTGTTCCTTAGTTTACATTTCTCTACAGAACTTGTTTTCATGTGATATTCGAAACTTTTGGACTTTGGTCTATCTTATTCCATTCTACCTTCAACACTTCCCCAGAATGTAACTTTATAAAAGCAAAGATGCTTCTTTGTTTCGTTCCAAATCAAAGCTTTGTAACAACCATTTTGTTTAGTAATAAATTGTCTAGCAGGGATCCAAGTAACCACGCCACTGTATGGGAAGGCCAGGGGAAGGTGATGACAGTAGAAAAGAATAAGCCATATTCTGCCATGTAAGACATACACTGTTATCTACTTCTAAAATAAAAGAATTGGTGTTCAGTATCACTTGATTTTCCTGAGGTTATATAACTAATTAGGGGTAAAACAGAATGAAATTTAAGCACTACACAATCAAACCCTCAGTTTTCAAAGCTTCGTATGACCTGAGGTATACTGTGAAAGAGATTAAGAGTAAGATTCTCTCTGCATAGTTATGAACCAACTTGTTAATTGGAAAATTATTAGGTTCTCATTTAATTATATCCTCGTATGTGCCTTCAAGCTGACTACTTAAGGTCACATACATTGTCTTACATAAATTTGGATGAAATTGGGCTATGGTGTTTCCTCATGGTCTCAGGTCAATTAACTTTCATATTCTCCATAAAGGTTTAAACCATAGAAGGTAAGAAACAACCTAAATACTCCTGAAATTTAAATTGTAGTTGTCATGTTCTGGATCAAAGAGATAGAGTGAAAATGATGTTGCCTTAAAATATTAATGTATTGCATTCATGACCATGCCTTTGGGTGTCAAATAAGGATAAAATATTTCATTATATATGATGAAAATGCTACAAAAACATTCTTTCTTTGTAAAGTGAGATAAAGTATCAAGCTTGAAAAAAGCACTGGCTTAGTCTAAATATCCAAGAAACAGAGAGTGGTCTTAAAGGTAATAGATTTATACAAAATGACAATTGGGTTTACTTAATATATTTAATGAACTACTTATAATATTAATTTGGTAGTTATCTTACTCATTTTAAGGGCCAGGGGAGTTTATAAATTTATATTAAAGAAGAAGGAGTCTTTATTCTTTCTATTTGTCAATAATTACTAAAGGAAAGATGACAAACTGTCAGAGAATATATTGAAACTAGATAAAATCATAGATAATAAATTATCAGTCTATCCCCTGTATATTGTGGCACTGAATGACTAATTTCTTAGGTCAATTTATCTATGCCTTTCTCTGTGCTCTATACAGTGCTCATCACTGGTAAACAAAGTAACAACAGGAGAGCAAGAGAGCAGGGAAGGAAGAAGAGTGAAGATACAGAAAAGATCAAGGAATAATAAATTAAGACAGAAATGAAGGACAATGGGTTCTGGGGCTGTTCCTCCAGAGAATGTGGGTTTGTTTCCCAGCACCCACATGGTATCTTACAACACCCTGTAACTCCAGTTCCAAGGGATCTGCCGCCTCTTTGGGGCTCAGCCTGGACCAGGAACACATGTGGTGCACACACATGAAGAGAAATATTCATGCACATACAATAATACAAGTAAATCTTTAAAACAAAACAACATGCCATGCTTGATGTGGATTCTGAAGTTAGAGAAACTGATAACTTATAATAAATTATAAAACTGCCATGCTAATATTGTACATGAAAATGAAAGTCAAGCCAGGCGTGGTGGCGCATGCCTTTAATCCCAGCACTCGGGAGGCAGAGGCAGGTGGATTTCTGAGTTCGAGGCCAGCCTGGTCTACAAAGTGAGTTCCAGGACAGCCAGGGCTATACAGAGAAACCATGTCTCGAAAAACCAAAAAAAAAAAAAAAAAAAAAAAAAAAAAAAAAAAAAAAAAAAAAAAAAAAAAAAAAAAAAAAAAAAAAGAAAGTCAGCTTTAGTTTGTGTAAAGTGGACATTTCTTTAAAATCTCTATTTACTTTTTGTTTCTTTCAATGAAATGTAGGAAACAATGCAAAGTTGCAAATACCACCCTAACTTTTGGTAAACAGTAAATTCATTCTCCTATCTTGGTAATGTTATTTTTGAAGTAAGAGAATTTGTATAGAATGCATGCATAGCCATGTTGGATATCCTGGAAAGGCAGTTTCCCTCATGTAGTGCTTTGTGGAGAATAAGGCATCCCAACATGGAAACCTCTCCTGCATTTTCTCTGTAGCCCTCTCGGTCTCTAATCTCTACAAAATGGCTATGCAAGTGGACAAGGGTAACTCAAGTAACAAATGGATTATGTATTTATCTAAAGAGTCAAAATACAAACTATTATATAAACATGTCTGGCTCTTTTATTTGAGCCAACATCGATAGCTTTGTCCTTAGAAGTACATAACCCAAAGGGAAGCAGCAACTATAAAACAGTGCAGGGGGAAGTCAAATTTATTCAAATTTTGTTAGTTTGATCAGGCCCTATGAGTAGCTGGGTCTGAGATATAACTTCTACAATAGCTTGTATTAAGGAGGAGTCACTCTTATTGTTGTTGTTGTTATTGTTGTTGTTTCTGTTCCATTTTAAGACATTGGGTTTGATACACCATCTTATTTCCAGTATAAATCAGTTTGATATCTCATCCAGGACAGCACAGCTTCTGAAGCCAGGCTCGAGGGATATTAAAGCTATTATGATAGCTGCATTTTCTCATAGCTTTACTTTTTACAAAGGGCAAGAATAATAATTTCATCTGGGACTGTACTATAGATGGTTAAAAATGAAACAGCATGGCAGATGTCACTTTCTTTAATCTTTTTTATTCAAAATCTTAGATGTAAGAAAAATGACTTCTTTAATCATTTACATGTGTGTTAATGATTTGCAGTAGGTTGAGGTGTCCACTGATAATGATTTATCCCAAAGAAAGTCATGTGTTAAGAACCCATACATAAGCCTCCTTCAAGGCTTCCAATGAACTTGATTGTATTAAATATTCTACATGTATTCATCTCATTTAATTATTAAAACAATTAAATATAATATTACATATTAAAACTGAGTAGAGATGTAGACTCAAAGCAAGGAATTAGGAACTTAATTCAGAACTCCAGAAAGTAGGTAATGGGTCCAGCTTTACTCTCTAGAATTCCTGCTGGAAGAAGGCAACTTGAAGCTCAACAACAGAGGGGCTAAAGCACATCCTGGCAGTGTTGTTTACATTAAATTTGTCTCTTACCCTAACAAATCTGTCTTAGCTAGAATTTTATTGCTGTGGAAAGACACCATGACCAAGGCAACTTTTATAAAGGTAAATATTTAATTAGGGTTCTCTTATAGTTTCAAAGTAATCAGAAAGCCAGGTGGAGGAATGGACGATCTGGATCATACTGAGTAAAGTTTAAGCATTGAGACTTCAAATGGCATCCCATACTTCCTCCAACAAGGCCAGACCTCCTCCAACAAGGCCAGACCTACTCCAACAAGGTCACACATTCTTCATAGTGCCACTCCCCATGGGTCAATCATTCTAACACAGAGTTTATGCGGGACCAAACCTATTCAAGTCACCACATTCCACTCCTGACCCCCATAGACTTGTAGCTATAACATAATGCAAAATGCATTTACTTAACTTCCAAAGCCCCCATAGTCTATCACTGTCTCAACAATGTTTAAAATGCAAGGTTCAAACTCTCCTCTGAAATTTATGCAATCTCTTAACTATAATCCCCTATAACATCAAAATAAAAAAGCAGATCAGATATTTCCAACACCATAGGATATACATTACCATTTCAAAATGTCATAGTGAAGAAATAATGAACTAAAGCAAGTCCAAACGCCAGCTGGAAAAACTCTAAACTTGGCATTTCCATGTCTGATGCCCAGCTTCCTTCAGTTTTGTTGACTGCCATACAAATTATTTCATGAGCTAGTTCCACTCCCTATTATGAGCTTCCTTTGGCAAGTATCCCTTGGCTCTGGCCTCTCTAATACATTTGAGACTCCAACTCCAACTTCATAGCATCTTTTCCAGTGTCTGGGATTCACACATGATATGGGCTCATCCAAAGTGCTTGAATCACATCTCCAGCTCTGCCTTCTGTAGCACTCTAGGATCTGTCTGACTCTACTTCAGAGATGCTGTTATACTTTGTGACCCCTGAAGTGATACTGCATCTTCAATATGCTGAGGTCTTCCACTGCAATTAGTCTGAACTTTCACTAATAGGATCTCATAGACTATCGTCATGCTTCCAAGCCTCAATTTCTTTGCATGCCATTTTCAGTCCTGGGCCTTCAACTGTCACTGAGGCTGTACCTTTACCAATGCCCTTTTCTTCGTTTACCAAGACTTGGCTGTTCTTCATGACCCCATCCTGCCTTCAAACCCAGTACTATCTGCATGATTCTAAAATGCTGAGGTCCGGTAGTGGATGCAAGCCATCAGTTCAAGTGTTCTCTCTTGGTCCAAGGATTCTCATTCTTTCTTCTACTCCTTTCTTCTTTCTGTATTCTTCTCATTCTTTTACCTTCTCTCTTCTCACTCTTTTTCCTTCTTCTGAACACAGACTTTTATTTATTCAAGATACATCAAGGCTTTAAACATTGTTAATATTTGTTTAGAAATTTATAAATTTCCATAAATTTTATGAATCTCAGATCATTAGTTACAACACCTGCTTCCCTAAAACAGAAACAAAACACAAAGCAAGAGCATATTTCCTTATAGTTCTTAAACAGCCTGTACTTCATGGGTAGCTGAACTCTTGTGGTTTCCTAGTACTGCAGACAGCAGTCTTAATAACCATTTTCGTGTAAGAAAGGACGCATAATACTAAGGTTAAAATAATTTCTTACAAAGTTTTAAAACTTATGAAAGTAAAGCAGCTAGCCTTCCCTAATATCTCTCTAGCCATTGTCATTGCTAATCCTTCAAGGAGCTAGAAGAACAAAGTTCTAACATTTTATATTTGCAAACATCAAGGATAGAGAGATGAAGTAGTCTCAGAAGAAAAGGCATGGATATGAAAAGAAGGAATCCATAAAAAATACACAAATGATAGATGGGTTTATCTTATAAGAGAAAGGCTTGTATCTGATCTATAAACAAATAGTATTAGAAGGAGAGTGTGTGCATGAGGTCATGGAATTGCTACGATAGGAAAAAAAAAAGATTAGAGAATAAAAAGATGATGTTCAAGCCAGAGGGTATATCTATCTGTCATAATTCCAAGTTTGACCAAGTCTTATACTAAGCAATTTCTAGAAAGGGCCATGTAGGCTTTAATGGCTTCTGTGGTTATATTGTCAACATCCTATGCCATGGATTTTAGGCCCAAGCAGAAGCACTGTTCCTTTCCCCACACCCTCAGGACCACTCCATTCTGCATTCCTGAGAGTTGTATTTGTTTCATTTATTGTGGATTTATTAGCTTAGTGATGGAGGAAGTATATTCTCCAGAAAGAAAGATTAAAAGTAAAATAGAAGAGACAGCAGGTCAGCTTCAAGGCTCCAGCAGCAACCATCAGCACACACAGGGATCAATGACCTGGCAATGCTCCACGGGCAAAAACGGTGTCACACCTTTCCTTATGCAGCCACGCCAGACCAAGCTTTATACATTATCAAGTCTGGCTTGCAGCCTAATGTCTATCTCTGGAACACAGTTTTTTGTGTGCTCTCAGAAAATATTTCTCAGAATATTTCACCTAAGTGATGCTGGTTTCATTTTAATCACTGATAATTTCTTAGCACTAGCTAACCACATCAATTGTTCCAATAAACCCTTCTATACTTGACACTAAAGGCAGAGCCACATGGCCAAAGCTGCCAAGTTCTGCTATTTGCTAGGGCTAGAACTTGGTCCCTTATTCTATTACATCATCACCAGCTTTCTGTTTTCAATGGTTTCCTTTACTGCTTAAGCTTGACAGTCCTGAAACTTTCTCTGTAGACTGACTTTGAATTTAGAAATCATGCCTCTATCCCCTGGGTCCTGAGACTAAAGGCATATACAATCATGCCTCAACACAAACTTTCTTTTAATCCCTTTCCACAAGATCTGTATAAGTATAGCCACTGTGCCTCAAGACCTACATCACAGATGTGCCCTCCATACTGGACAATATTTCATTCCAGATAGAGTCAAGTTGACAACTTAGAATAGCCATCACAATCCATCCCCTACCAATTTGACATCCAATTATATCTCCTTATTTCCAAAAAAACAATAACCAGATCATAGAAACACTAACCTAATATGGTATAATTATCCCTTGTTCAACTGTAAATGAACAAACACTAAGATTAACTGGATAGGATCTTGCCCCAAGGTTACCACTTTATTAATTTTATTTAATATCCTTGAACACAGATTTATCCCCATTCCACTTCCTGGTGCTCCCTCTAATTCTCAAAACATACATTTTATATTTTTCCTTGCTCAGCTTACTCCTTTTCCTCAAAACATTCTCCATAAGAGTGGACTTTAGTAGGCACACAGCAGAGTTTATACTAGGCTGTTTTGAGATTCTCTTTGCTAATGCAATTTATGTAGGTCTCTTCACTTTAGCCTCAGGTAGATTTTTTTCAGACAAGGGCAAAAAATAACCAAATTCTTCATCAAAACCTAACAAAATCAATCTTTAAATCACATACTAGTATACTCTGAACCCTCTTGATCCAGGTCTCCACAGTGCAAACCAGCCTCAGCACGGATACCTTCTGTATTCCTATCAGGGCGGCCCATTAATCCACATTTAGAGCATTCTACTGCTTTCAAACTCCAAAATCCCCAAATCCACATTCCTCCAAACAAAATCATGGTCAGGCATATCACAGCAATAACCTAGTCCCTGGTACCAGCTTCTATCTTAGTCAGGATTTTATTGCTGTGAAGAGACATCATGACCAAGGCAACTTTTATAAAGGCAAACATTTAATTAATGCTGGCTTCCAGTTTCAGATCATCAGTCCTTTATCATCATGACAAGAAGCTTGTCAACATGCAGTCAGACATGGTGCTAGTGGAGCCATGAGTTCTATAATTTGATCTGAAGGTAGCCAGCAAGAGGGTCTGGATCATAGTGTGTGGAGCTTAAGCACAGAGACCCAAATCCTACACCCACAGTGACACACTTCCTCCAACAAGGTCTTATCTACTCAAACAAGACCACATCTTCTTTAAAAGTACCACTCCTCATTGTCTGAGTAGTCAAACACATAAGTCTATAGAGACTATAACTATTCAAACAGCCACGCCTACTGGCACTCACAATTGTTCCTAAGGAAATAACAGAAAAATACCAATACAAGGACGGAAACTCTGCCCTAGAGAAAGCAAGAAAGTAATCCTTCAACAAACCTAAAATGGAAGACACTGTAGGATGACCTGGGTTCATCTGGCCTACACACAGGAGGTCTTCAAAGCAAATCCTCTCCTTGTTGACAGAGAGAGGTAGGACAGAACAGGACAGGGGCTATGCAGAGTGGAAAAGGAAGTTAATTTTTCTTTGGTGACTTTGCATATTTTATCTATGTTACAAACTGATAACTATTTTACAAACGGAGTAGCTGATAAAAATAAACAAATACAAGGTTCTCTGGCACATGTCTGGAGTCTGGGAATCCCAAACTCTAAATAAGCATGTGACTAATGCCTTTCTTACTGCCACATCAGTTTCAGGACAGACATGTGAGTGTGCTACAGACAGGGACCAATCTTAGCCTGTTTTACCTGGACACCACTCTCACTAACAGGAACAATCTCATTACAGCATCAGTTTTGAGCTGGAGTAGGGAGCCCAGGCCAAGAGATGACTCAAGGTCTACTGGCAGGCATTGGTAGTCAAAAGAAAGTCCTGCACTTTGGTCTAAGTTTTGCCAGAGAGTTGAAAGATAAAGGCGGAAACTCTTCTAGGACTTGCCAGAAAGGAACAAAACTCTACTAACCTGTCAATTTCCTGCATTTAGCCTGGGACATTCATGGTGGTCTTCAAACACACAGAGCTAAAAGGTAAAAATTAATGTATAAGAAAGTAAATTCAGATGGGTTTGGGTTTTTTTTGTTGTTGTTGTTTGTTTGTTTGCCTTTTTTTGGAGAACAACAGAAAATTGTTGGGATTCCCTGTGCTTTCAGCCCGTGCACAATGCCAAGGGCAGAACTTATATAAGCACAGAGATTCTCTGTACACTTGGAGAATGTAAAAATAACCAGTAAAATATAGTTCAATAAAACTTCTATAGAAGAATACAATTATTTATTATGTTTACAAAGTACTGTAGTGTGTGAGACTGTCAGGAGGTAAATGCATAAAGAGAATTCAGTAAATTTTACCACCACAAATTCGAGATGCTACTTACCAAAATAAACGTCCCACGTGATCCATCATTGGAGAATTCAAGTGGCATTGAAATGCTCTCAATTCTCATTCAAATTCAAAGTGCTATTACACTTTCCAGTGTTTAGGATGTAGTACACTGAATAATGATCTTAAAAAAAAAAAAAAAAAAAAAAAGTAGAATCTTTCAAGATTCCCATGAAGGCTTATTTAAATTCCCCTTAAACTATCAAAATCTATTTTTTTAAAATAACTTGTTATGTGGATCATAGTAACAGCTTTTTTTTTTTTCAAAAAATAAAGTTCAACACTGTTGTATCCCTGCAGCACACCTTATGAACTTCATCATTTTTTATTTTAAACCTCTGAATATATCATTTCTATGTATGAAACTATCCTACTCAAACAAACTAGGTTTTTCTATCCTTGAGATAAACTGAATTCAAATATATTATTGATCAAATTAAAAGACAGTGATTGAAAATATCCATATAACTAATCCTAGTTAGTATGAAGTTGAACTTTCTGTGTACTCTATTTATATATCCTTAGTTATTGGTTTGGAGATGATATTACCTTATCAGAAATCAAAGATTTTAAAAGCATACCTGGAGGCAAATTTAGCCTAACGCAAATGTTCTAAACATAATAGGTGCTCAAATGTGAAACATCAAGATTTTTTCGTACAGATTTATTTTTAAAAGAATGGCCTTCAGGAAGAAAAAAATTGGCTAGAAAAGTATGGACTAGAAAATATATACAAATGTAAGCTCTTTTGCTTATTACTTTATTACAATAAACTTGTGTACCTTAAAAAAAAAAACACAATATACTCAAAACAAGTTGTTCCATTAGCAAAACTGAAGATCCAGTCTCTGTTATTTAAATTTTTCGGTGCAGTCCTTGTTCTTAGATAGATCACTGGATGTTTGTCACATTCCATGCTTTTAACCAGATTTGAACAGAGGAATGCCACGTGACTCAGGTAGATTAAGTATTTGGTTTCCTATGTCCCATGACTAGCAAAGTTGTGCCCCACAGTTCAGTGCTGAGTGGGCTTGTACATCCTGAAAAACTCTTGATATCCTTTCCTATGTTATATTTCTTCAACAACTGAGAGGTGCACTCCACTAAGTCCTGCTTAATCCTTTCTTTCTAGTCTCCAGTCTTGGTGCCAGTGTTCAGGTTCCAGCTAGTAATGGAGGATCAGCCACCATCTGCCTGCTGTGAGCTGGCACCTCTAAGGTCTTAGAGAGACAGTTGTTACTGAAATTGTGGTGCATCTATTCATCAAGTTTTTGCAAATTCATTTGGAATAACAAAAAAGCCAGGATAGCAAAACTATTCTCAACAATAAAAGAACTTCTTGGGAAATAACCAACCCTGACCTCAGGCTGTACTACCCAGCAATAGTAATAAAAACAACATGGTGTTGGTACAGAGACAGGCAGTAAGATCAATGGAAAAGAATTGAAGTCCCAGAATTGAACCCACACACCTATGGTCACTTGATCTTTGACAAGGAGCTAAAACCATCCAGTGGCAAAAAATAAGCATTTTCAACAAATGGTGCTGGCTAACCTGGAGGTCAGCATGTAGAAGAATGCAAATCGATCCATTCTTATCTCCTTGTAGAAAGCTCAAGTCCAAGTGGATCAAGGACCTGCCCCATAAAACCAGATATACAGAAACTAATAGAAGAGAAAATGGGGGAAAGCATTGAGCACATGAGCACAATTTCCTTAACAGAGCACCAATAGCTTATGCTCTAAAATCAAGAATTTACAAATCAGACCTTATAAAATTGCAAAGCTTCTGTAAGGCAAAGGACACTGTCAACAGAAAAATGGTAAAAAAAAAAAAAAACAGATTGGAAAAAGGTCTTTATCAACCCTATATTCAGTAGAGGGCTAATGGCCAATATATACAAAGAATTCAAGTAGTTAGACTCGAGAGAACCAAATAACCCTATTTAAAAATGGGGAACAGGGCTAAACAGAAAATTCTCATCTGAGGAAACTCAAACAGCTGAGAAGAACCTAAAAGAAATGTTCAACATCCTTAGTCATCAGGGAAATAAAAATCAAAACAACTCTTGAGATTCTACCTCACACCAGTCAGACTGGCTAAGATCAAAAACTCAGATGACAGCAGATGCTGGTGAGGATGTGGAAAAAGAGGAACACTCCTCCACTGCTGTTGAAATTGCAAGCTGGTATAACCATTCGCTGTGGTGGTTCCTCAAAAATTGGACATAATATTACCTGAAGACCCAGCTATACCACTCCTGGGCATATATCCAAAAGATGTTCTAACATTTAACAAGGATACATGCTCCACTATGTTTATATTAGCCTTATTTATAATAGCTAGAAGCTGGAAATAACCCAGATGTCCTTCAACAGAGGAATTGATACAGAAAATGTGGTACATTAATAAAATGNAAAATTGGACATAATATTACCTGAAGACCCAGCTATACCACTCCTGGGCATATATCCAAAAGATGTTCTAACATTTAACAAGGATACATGCTCCACTATGTTTATATTAGCCTTATTTATAATAGCTAGAAGCTGGAAATAACCCAGATGTCCTTCAACAGAGGAATTGATACAGAAAATGTGGTACATTAATAAAATGAAGTACTATGCAGCTATTAAAAACAATGACTTCATGAACTTCTTAGGCAAATGGATGGATCTGGAGGATATCATCCTGAGTGAGGTAATCCAGTCTCAAAAGAACACACATGGTATGCACTCACTGATACGTGGTTATTAGCCCCAAAGCTTGGAATACATAAGATACAATTTACAGACCACAAGAATCTCAAGAGAAAGGAAGACCAAAGAATGGGTCCTTTGGTCCTTCCTAGAATGGGTAACAAAATATTCAATGGAGGAAATACAGAGACAAAATATGGTGCAGAGAATGAAGGAAAGGCCATCCAGAGACTGCTCCATATGGGAATCCACTTCATAAACAGTCACCAAATGCAGACACTATTGCTTATGCCAATATGTATATGCTGACAGGAGCCTGATATACCTGTTTCCTGAGAGGCTCTGCCAAAGCATGACATATACAGAGGTGGATGCTTGCAGCCAACCATTGAACTGATCATGGGGTCCTATCTTAGTCAGGGTTTCTATTCCTGCACAAACATCATGACCAAGAAGCAAGTTGGGGAGGAAAGGATTTATTTGGCTTACACTTCCATACAGCTGTTCATCACCAAAGGAAGTCAGGACTGGAACTCAAGCAGGTCAGGAAGCAGGAGCTGATGCAGAGGCCATGGAGAGATGTTCCTTACTGGCTTGTTTCCCCTGGCTTGCTCAGCCTGCTCTCTTATAGAACCCAAGACTGCCAGCCCAGATATGGATCCACCCACAAGGGGCCCTTGATCACTAATTGAGAAAATGCCTCACAGCTAGATCTCATGGAAGCATTTCCCCAACTGAAACTCCTTTCTCTGTGATAACTCCAGCTGTGTCAAGTTGACACAAACCTAGCCAGTACAGGTCCCCAATGGAGGAGTTAGAGAAAAGACTGAAGGAGCTGAAAATAGGAAAAAAATATATCAACCAATCTGAGCTTCCAGCATCTAAACCACCAACCAATGAGTACACATGGGGAGACCCATGGCTCCAGCTGTATATGTAACAGAGGATGGCCTTGTTGGGCATCAATGGGAGAATAGGATCTTGGTCCTGTGAAGGCTCAATGCCCCAGTGTAGAAGAATGCCAAGGCAGCGAGGTGGGTGGATGGGTAGGGGCACACATTCATAGAAGCAAGAGGAAGGGGATAGGATAGCGAGTTTCTGGGGGAAGAAATCAGGAAAGAGGATAACATTTAAAATGTAAATAAATATCCAATTTAAAAAAAAAGAAGGAGAAAAAAAGAAACTTCAAGTCTTTATATCATGACATCTGTTCTATTATAAACAATAGAACATTTTGGTATTGCTACTACAATTCAATGGAAACTCTAACCTCAACATGAAAGAATATGTTTCCTCTCACACAGGCTTTTTTCCCTGTGATCCCTCAGCATTGTCAGAGAAAGTTAGTAATGCAAATTCTTGATCCCAGCAAAAGGGACCACACGTAGGACCCCAACTTCAGTGTTTGTGAGCAATTATGGTCACTACAGATTACTGACATAACTCAGGAAATTGATTGGTAGTTCATGGTTTCTTCTGGTGTTCAATTAAGCAGAATTAAACCAAACAATAAATTTCCATATGTAATTATGTTTTTATGTATTATAAATAATTGTAAATTTCTGACAGTAATTGTCTGAAACATAACTGTGTATGTATACATAATAATATCTTAATTTTCACATTCCCAATTTATTTATCAGGAAATAGTAATGAAGTACTACATAAGGAAAAACTTATAACCCTCCAGATAGTGCCAGGTTTTGTGCCTCCATGACATTTTTATTCCATTTTTTTATAAATACCCATAATATCAAACACTATATCATGAGACAAAGATAATGGTTTTATTGGTCATTTTAAAGACTCAAGCATGTTTTGTTTCATATTTTAAAAAAATAGCTCTGACCCAATTAGAGTTTCATGAGGATTTCTTTCAGTACATCTAAATATGCTATATCTATTCACTGAGAGCAATAAGGGGCTTTCAGGGACATTTCACAACACCCTGCTTATGGATTCACTCACACAGGCGCTTTGGTAAAGGCTCATATGGCATTTAATTACTAGTAGACATAGGACAGGAGGACAGGAAGCAAGGCAAGGTAAGCTAATTTTCTCTCTCTCTCTCTCTCTCTCTCTCTCTCTCTCTCTCTCTCTCTCTGTGTGTGTGTGTGTGTGTGTGTGTGTGTGTGTGTGTGTGTGTAGAAATCTTATTAATATTCATTGGAGGAAAAGTTGATGGAGATGAGCTTAGAATCAAAGGGTTGTTAGCCCATGTACTTTCTCCTGTGAGGCTTCTTATATAAAGTACAAGCAACAGTTCCCACAAGTACACAGTAAGAGTCGAAATGTGTGTCATTGCTGGGAGATTAGAAAGCGGGCATTAAAACAAAATCTCAACAGTCCAGTTTTACCAAATGAAATCTTAGGAGACAGACACTGTGTTGAAAGTCCACTAGCACAAAGAGGCAGCAATAACCCCCAGATGAACTTATTACTCCATTGTCCCAGGAGGAAATAGCTTCTTCTCCATCTCCATGGGTCTCAAAGACCATCCTTTCTCTTTCCTGGGTTTTCTTATGGTTTCTCCCTTTCAACTGGTTGTTCTGTCTGCCTCTTGAACTGACTTTATTTAGCACCTGTTTACAAAAAGCTCTTTAGATTAAAGGTGTGTCCTAGGGCTGAGCCACATCACAACAGTTTTTTCCAGTTCATAGGGAACCTGGCTCAGTAAATGTGCAGTGCCAATGTCCACTGGATGATGTGAGTCTGAGGGTTCACTATAGTTACAGAAGGAAACTGTATTCTAGATTACAAACACTCATGGTCAGAAAGGAAAGATGGTCCAGAAGACTCTGAGTAGAACAATGTGGTCTGCTCAGCATGGGTAGGTGCCCAGTAAGTTTACAAAAATTCACTTGGCTATATAGGATTTTACTTGCCCAAAGAGACCCATAAAAATAATGGAAATTTCCCCAACAGAAGTACTTAGCTGCATTGGGCAGTACAATTGCTATCTTTGCTTTTGCATTTTGGGTCAGTTTTGGAAGTTTTTTGCTCCATTCTACTCTGACTCTAGCTATGCATTATCTTTCATCACAAATGTAATTATTTGGGTTTTCTTTTCTCTGCAGAATTCAGGTCTATAGCCATGTTGTCTCTTAAACCAGACCTTACATGCAGTCTTTCATAATTCCCCAAGATACTAAACCTGAACTGATTCTCAAGAGTATCAAATCTGAATATACTCATTTATGATGCTACCATGTGGCAGAAAATCATGGCTATACCTTGGGTGATCCAGTTTCTACTCAGTGTGAATAAATACACAATTTGAACAGTTGTTTTCTGAAAAAAGATGGAGAACGGTTAACCAAGATTAATGTTGAAGAAATATCTGAAGGTTATTATGGCCAGAAAGTCATCTGATTAGAAGGTACGTTTGACTGGCCTATCTTTAACTGCAGTGAAATGTTGTGTGATTCTCTATTAACTTTGAACCAAGTTCCCCTGTATGGGTGAGGGTAGATTTCAAGATGAAATTTTAAAAGTGTCTTTGTTATCCTGTTAAAGCCCTCTCCTCTCCACAGTAAGAAACATTTTTGACTTTGGGTTGCTGTGAATTTAGAAAGAATTTCTTATGATAGAATTGTAGTTCCCCAAAGATGTTTTGCCTGCCACGGGAAGTGTCATTGTTCCTAAAGAAGGTAATAAAATCAGCAAGAAAATAATCAACCTTCTCTATAGGATATCACTGTCTTAATTGACTGCAGACGCTTGAATAGATTTTTTTAATCTACAGACACAGGACAAGGTCAGCAAGAGAAGAAGCTGAAACTGCTTTACTTTCATAGAGAGATATTTAATGCTCAGAATATAAACATGAAGTACAATGCTTTGAAAAAGACAGGCTTTAAAACCATAGACATTAATTACATCTTCCTATCATTTCTAAACATGGTTTTTAAAAACTTCCTTAGAAAATACTGTGCTTGGGGGATGGGTGATAGAGATATAGTTAATTTTATAGAGTCCTTCTTCAGATCCATGAGGCCCTAGGTTCACCATATATTCATGTGTTCAACCTAAAATAAATATATAACTCTTTATAAAAGGAAATGAAATTGAAAGCAAGGAAGAAGGGAGGTCTTCTGAAAGGAAATAGAGGGAAGATATTGGGTGAATGTAATCAATATATAGTGTATGCATGGAGGAAATTCTAAAGGAAACAATAAATGTATTTATTAAAGCATATTTTTAGGGATTCTTCTTAAATTTGCATGTTTAGTGACAGTACGGTCAAATAATACATATGTAATATTTTAAAATAACTTTCATTTTTACCAAAATGTGAGTTATAATAGGGAAAAGTATTAAGTGTTTTTTAAACTAGCCATTGAAAAGAAGTATAGGGGTAGAGGAAGCCCTGAGTGTGTAAAGTCTTGAGTTGGTGTGTGGTGTTGACTTGAACTATATATGTCAAAGACCAAATTATCAGACCCATGAGACTAGCAAAGCTATGGCCAAGTGAGGCTCAGAGGGATGACAGTGCCTTCCTCTTGTCTCAGTGCAAATGTGGACAGTGAGTACAGAAAATGTCCATCATACCCCCATCCCTACAGATGTTTATGGCCTGAAGACTGCTCCCATATAAAAACTGTGCTTACAGAATTTAGCTGAATCCAGCTCTTCTTTCAGCTGTGTTATCCCTGTATTATCCCTATTTATCAGTAATATACCTGCCTCCTGTTCTATTGTATTCAATAAACTCACTGTACTTCCAGGTCAGCTGAAGCTTCTCCATCATTGAGCCAGCCCACCTGATCCCAGGTTTCCTGTGTCTGTCCTTTAATTCCTGGAAGCTGTAGAAAGACAAGAAACAAGTTATTTTCTATTTTTTTTTTCCTGAATCCTCTTTCCACTCAGTGGAAGCAATTCTCAATTTTTGTTGTTTCAGTATTATTTTCCAAACAGTTTTTATTAGTTCTTCTACTTTTGAGGTCATAATATAATTATATAGTTTCCCTTTCCTTTCTTCCCTCCAAACCCTGGCATAAAATTCTGTTAGCTCTATTTCAATTCCATGTCCTCTTTTCAATTAATTATTGTTAAATGCATATATGTATGTACATATCATTTTAAATAAAAATATACACAGCTCAGTCTATAATGTTACTTGTGTACATGTTTCCAGGGCTGACCATTTGGTCTTGATAGCCAGTTGTGCTCTTATCTGGGAAATACTACTTCTCTTGTTCTCAGGAAATCTTAGTTGACTATAGATCTGTGTGTAGGGTTGAGGCCTCAAGATCTTTCCCCATCCACTTCACCATGTTTGTTGTTGTTGCCTTTGTTCAGCTCATGTTGGTGAGACATAGTTGTTGAGGTCAGACCCGCGGTCCCCCACATAACCTGGGTTCCCTGGGAGGCGGACTGGGGATCCTTAGGACCAGCTGGGAGAGAAAAAATAAAACACTGAGTCAGTTCTCCGTTCAAAACATGTCTGCGTCTTTACTGACAAAATCTCTCTGCCCCAATTCGAGAGAAAATCCTGAACCCCACCCCACCCCCCAGTCAGTTCTGCACAGGCGCCTGGAATGTGTCACAAAGTCTGAAGCACTGTGAGAAGTCTTGGCAAGAAGCAAGTCCGGGAGAGGCAGGGCAGAAGGGGCAGCTGGACTCCGGAGTAGCTCAGGTGTGGTTTAGCACAACAATGGAAACCAGCTTTGGCTGGAGAACCACAATGTAAGTGGCTTCCTGTGGCATGCCCTCAGAGACATCAGGTCTGAGCTCCCAGCCTTGAGCAGGCATGGCAGGTAGGGAGACCACACATCACAAGTGTAGCTTCTATGTTGCTAAGAGACACAATCTCTCAGAAAACTACTTGATCCATGACTCAGATTCTTTTTCATCCTCTCTTTTACAAAATGATCCCTTGAGCCTTAAGTGTGAGAGCTTTTTGTAGATATATCCATTCGGACTGGGCTCAATTGTTCTGAATTTTGATTAGATTTGGCTTTATGGAATCATACTGTCTGTTGCAAAAATATTTTTTTTTCTTAATGAAGTATAAGGACTATACTTAGCTATGCATATAAGAACCAATCTTTAGAAGGCAGTTAGCAATTATTTTGGGTTATGAATGTGGTGATTATTGGGTCTCTTTCAAGACTCAAGACTTTATTAGCACTGGTTAGATGGCTACATTTCTACTACTAGGCTTTATTTTCCTCATGTTCACCCTGTCTTAAGTCAAATGGCAGGGGTATTGTTTACTGGCAAGGTTTGTGCATAACTGCATCCTGAGATATATCATGCCATGCTGATAATTGCTCTGCCTCAGAGAATCATAACTAGGAAGGATCATTAGGTGCTTCTCTTCTTTGGATGCTCAGATGTCATCTTCTGCTATCCTGTAAGCTAGTACTCAAACAGAGGAGGTTTAGGTCAGTTCCAGCTCAGGAGCCCCCTTGCTCGGGAATTTACCTTCCACCTCCTGGAGATAACCATAAGCAAAAGAAACAGGTTCTATATTGGGGAATCTCTGTGGTAACTCTGATTAACAACTCAAAAGAGGTATTCTCATGCCTGGGTTTGAGATTCTTATTAGATTGTCTTTGATTATTAAAAGAAACATTGCCAGCACAGATGGAATAAGCATGAGTGATGGTTTGTATATGTTTGACCCAGGAAGTGGCACTATTAGAAGGTGTGGCTCTGTTGGAGTAGGTATGTCACTGTGGGTGTGGGCTTTAAGACCTCCATCCTAGCTCCTTGGAAGCAGGATTCTATTAGCAGCCTTTAGATAAAGATATAGAACTCTCAGTTCTGCCTGCATCATGCCTGCCTGGATGTTGCCATACTCCCACACTGATGATACCCTGAACATGTAAGCTAAACCCAATTAAATGTTGTCCTTTATAAGACTTGCATTGGTCATGGTGTCTGTTCACCCTAACTAAGATACCATATATATACAATTTGGCTATAAAAAGTAAAGCATAGGAGGTATACAGACCATAACTAGTATATATACCTCCACATTTCTCCCCATCAGACTTAATACCTAACATTTATTTTGGAATTTTCCAAAATCAACATTTAGTGGTACTCTTTCAGCTTTGTTTAAGTACCATTTGGTGCTATTGATAAGTATAACCTTTTGAAATCACAAGTGGACTAAAAAGGCCAAAAATCTTTGCTTCCTTAATATTTTTCTCTTTGAACTCAGTGACCTGGATATGAGGAAACAGGAACTGGGAATTGGGGGAAGGTGCAAAAAAAACCCCACAAAGATTCCCAGGATTTGGATTCTAGAGACCAGCATCAGAGTGCAGATCTAACTATATTGTTCAGTACAATAAACTCATGTACAATTTTTTAGCCAATCAGGGTATGGTTACATAATCAAGGGCCAAACGGGGCATTACACAAACAGTCTTACTGAATCTACTTCAATCTACAGTGACTCTGTAGAGGAGACTGTTAGTCAGCTCAGGGGAAGAGGGGTAGATGGGAGGGGGGAAAAGCAGGGGAAGTAACCATCTCCCTGGCCTTGGGTCCTTGTTCTGTCTCACCAGTGTGCTGCAAGCCATTTTACATTTTGTCTGTATATGGAGATTAGGACTCCTCCTGGAGGAGGAGTCACAGGACCTTATGGCACTTTACTCTCCATCCCACATCTTCCTTTATCAGGTTCACCCCCACCTTCCCCACATGGATGCTGCTGATTTTCACAGTTGTCCTTAGATGATCATATCCATGACAACTGAACTTCAAATCCAGTGTGCCTTTCATGTAGGTTTTGTGAAGCTGGGGTGAACAACCTATTATTGTTCTATAAAGTAAAATATCTTAAGAGAAGTGTCTTCCACTTTCATCGCTTTGTTAAAACAGCAAACTCTAGTGTGTTTATATAGGCTTTTTGGTTTATAGCTTTAATAACATTAGACTTAATATCAATTTCTTCATCTTATTAAACTACATCTTGATAATCATTATTAATTCAATAGATTAAAGCAGTCCTTGACTTTATAAAGGGGTTTAGTTCAGTTCTCACAGGAAACAAATATATCCTTTATCCAAGACTTGCCATATCTTCAAGTGCTTGGGGTTTGGCAGAAGCAGGGACCCTTGCCATGCGGCTGAACCAGCTGACAGTGTCTGTCCAGTTTCCTTTCAACCAGCAAATACCCAGTATTCTTTCCATTTCAAATGACATTGACCTTGAATCTTTAAAATACCATCTATTGGCTTTCTGAGAACAGCTTTTGTTTTAAAAGGTTTTCTTTTAAGTTTCTTAAAGTCATATTTAAAGCTAAAGAGACAGCTTTTCCAACAGGAGGATCTTGGGAAAAAAGAATACTCTGGAATTAACCAATTGACACCATTTTTCCAGCTTTGAAGCTATATCATCTTTTGATCTATTTTTCCCTTTCTGTCAATTTTTAATTACAATTTTCATCAAATACATGGGATCTTTGATATACTTCTTTTTTTATACAGACTATCATTTTCATCAAGTAAATTTAATGAAAAAAATGAAAATATAGCTTTCAGTGTCTCTGAAAATGTTCATCCTTCCTTCCTTCCCTCTCTTCCTCTCTCCCTCTTGCCATTCTTTCCCTCCCTCCCCCTTCCTTACCTCCCTCCCTCCCTCCCTCTCTCCCTTCCTTTTTTGCTTTCTTTCTTCTTTCTATGAAAGAGTTTACAAAGTTCAGGAAAAGATTTGTTCTAATAGGGTTGAAATGTGATTTTCCTCTGTGGGGATGGTTTAGGAAGTTCCTAGATAATATAGAGCTGGCAGATACAGATCTTCTACTTGATAAGCCTACACAGGGCAGCCAAATATCTACTACTACTTGGTGAAGGACATACAGACTGGACTTCTGATGGTAAATTCCCTGCAACTGTGGCAGGCCTGGTGTGAGAGACTGGTAGGGTCCTGGTGTCTGGATCCAGGTTTCTAGGTATACAGGTAGACTTAAAATGGTGTGGGGAGCCATACTTCGTAAATCATACAAATGGGTGTTTGGCTCCAGGTACCAGGAACAGGGGTTCCAAGATGCGTTGGTAGATCTAAGCTGCAGAAGCCTATGTTCTTTATTTGGTGCAAGTGACTTGGCCAACTTTACTCCTGGAAGAAAATTTCTGGAGTCTGTAAACAAATATGCTACAGGAGGCTGGTAGAGGCCTGGTGTCTGAAACAAAGTTTCTGAGCCATGTAGGCATGCCCAATCAGGAGCTACATTTTACTTTCATATTTCACATAATTTATATTTACATTTTTAATATATCAGACATGACAATACTCATTGAAATCCTTAATGTTATTATTTTTTAAAAGAAAAAAAATCATCTACATGGCTGAGAAGAACCAGCTGCAGCTTGGTCTGGGTTCTGAGGAAGGGGTGTTTGGAAGCAGCAGATGAATGACTCTGAGTCATCATCTGCCTCTTATGACTATTTCATTTTTCTTTCTAAGTGAGAGTCCAACATCTTCACTTATGCCTTCCTTCTTATTTAGCTTCTTTGGGTCTGTGGAGTGTAGCATGCTATCTGTATGTAACAGCTAATATCCACTTATAAATGAGTATATACCATAAATATACTTTTAGAACTGGGTTACCTCATTCAGGATGATATTCTCAAATTTATCTGTTTGCAAAATCCATGATGTCTTTATGTTTAATATTTGAATAGTACTCCATTGTGTTGATTTACCATATTGTCTTTATCCCATCTTCAGTTGAAGGACATTTAGGTTGCTCCCAGTTTCTGGCTATTGGGAATAAAGCTGTTATAAGCATAGTTGAACAAGTGTCTTTGTGGGATATTGGAGCTTCTGTTAGGTATATGCCTGTCTTAGTTAGGGTTTTACTGCTGTGAACAGACACCATGACCAAGGCAAGTCTTATGAAAAACATTTACCTGGGGCTGGCTTACAGTTTCAGAGGTTCAGTCCATTATCATGAAGGTGGGAGTATGGTAGTATCCAGGCAGGTAGAGCTGAGAGTTCTACATCTTCATCCAAAGGCTGCTAGTGGAAGACTGAGTTCCAGGCAGCTAGGGTGAGAGTCTTAAGCCCACACCCACAGTGACACAACTACTCCAACCAGGCCACACCTATTCCAACCAGGCCACACCTCCAGATGGTGCCATTCCTTGATCCAAGAATATACAAACCATCACAATGCCCAAGAGTGGTATAGTTGGGTCTTGAAGTAGAACTATTCCCAGTTTTCTGAGAAACCACCAAATTGATTTCCAAAATGGTTGTAGAAGTTTGTACTCCCATCAAATATGAAGGAGTGTTCCCCTTGTTTCACCACCTGGTAAGCATGTGCTCTCTTTTGACTTTTTGATCTTTGTCATTCCAGTGGGTGCAAGATGGAACAGCAGAGATGTTTTGGACTACATTTGCCCGATGACTAATGACTTTAAACATTTATTTAAGTGCTTTTGGGCCATTTGATATTCCTTTCTTGAAAATTCTCTGTTTAACTGTGTACTCCATTTTTAATAGGGCTATTTGGGCTGTTGGTATCTAACGTCTTGCCTTCTTTGCAAATTGTGACTATTAGTCCTCCATCAGATATAGGGTTAGGGAAGTTCTGTCCCTAGTCTGTAGGTTGCTCTTTGTCCTACTGTCAATGTCCTTTGTCTTACAGAGCTTTGCAGTTTTATGAGGTCCCATTTATCAATTGTTTATGTTAGAGCCTAAGCCAATGGTGTTCTGTTCAGGAAATTGTTTCCTGTATCAATAATTCCAAGCATATTCCTCATTTCTTTTCTATGAGACTTAGGGTATCCAGTTTTATGTTGAGCTCTTTGATACACTTATACTAGAGTTTTGTGGAGAGTGTTAAATGTGGATATATTTCCATTTTTCTCCATGTACAACCAGTTAGACCAGCACCAGTTGTTGCAGATTCTTTCTTCTTTCCATTGTATGATTTTGTCTTCTTTATCAAAAAATGAGTGTCCATATGTAGGTTTACGTTGAAGCCTTTGATTGCATTCCTTTGATCAGCTTATGTGATTCTATACCAATACCATGCATTTTTTTAATCACTTTTGTTTTATAGTACAGCTTGAGGTCAGCGATAGTTATTTCTCCCAAAATTATTTTATTGTTCTGAATTGTTTTGGCTTTTCTGGGATGTTTGGTGGTTTGTTTGTTTTTCATTATAAAGAGAATTGTTCTTTCAAGAATTATTAAAAAAAAAAACTTTGGAATTTTGATGGAAATTGCTTCGAATCTTTACATGGTTTTTAGGAAGATAGCCATTTTTACTATGTTAATCCTACCTGTCCATTGCAGATCTTCCCATCTTATATCTTCTAAAATTTTTTTCTTGAACTTGAAGTTGTTGTCATACAGATATTTTACTTGCTTGGTTAGAGTTACAAAACATCTTTTATATTATTTTTGGCTATTGAAAGGGTGTTGTTTCCCTAATTTATTTATCTGCCAGTTTGTCATCAGTATAAAGGAGGGCTACTGATTTATTTGGATTAATTTTGTATACAGCCACTTTGATGAAGGTATTTATCAGCTGTAAGTCATTTGACAAAATTTGACATCACTTCGTGTTAAAAGTCTTGGAAATATCAGGAATTCAAGGCCCTTACTTAAACATAGTAAAAGGAATATACAGCAAACCAGTAGCCAACATCAAACTAAATGGAGAAAAACATGAATTAAACCAACTAAAATCAGGAACTAGACAAAGCTGCCCATTCTCTCCCTAGCTATGCAATATAGTACTTGAAGTTCTAGCTAGAGAATTAGACAACAAATGGATGTCAAAGGGATATAAATTGGAAAGGAAGAAGTCAAAATATCATGATTTGAAGATGATATGATAGTATACTTAAGTTATCCCCAAAATACCACCAGGGAACTCCTAAACCTGATAAACAATTTCAGCAAAGTAGCTGGGTATAAAATTTCTCAAACAAATCAGTGGCCTTCCTCTACTCAAAGGATAAATAGGCTGAGAAAAAAATTAGGGAAATGGCACCCTTGACAATAGTCACAAATAATATAAAATACCTTGGTATGGCTCTATCTAAGCAAGTGAATGATCTGTATGATAAGAACTTTAAGTTTCTGAAGAAAGAAATTGAAGATCTCAGAAGATGCAAAGCTCTCCCATGCTCGTGGATTGGCAGAATTAATATAGTAAAAATGTCCATCTTGCCAAAAGCAATCTACAGATTCAATGCCAACCCCATTAAAATACCAACTATATTCTTCATAGAGTCATAACGAAATTTGCAAATTCATCTGGAATAACAAAAAACATAGAATAGCAAAAACTATTCTCAACAATAAAAGAACTTCTGGTAGAATCACCATCTTCCTGATTTCAAGCAGTACTACAGAACAATTATGATAAAAACTGCATGGTACTGTTACAAAGACAGGCAGGGAAATTAATGGAATAGAATTGAAGACACAGAAATGAACCCTCACACCTATGGTCACGTGATCTTTGACAAAAAAGCTAAAAGCATCCAGTGGAAAAAAGACAACATTTTCAGCAAGTAGTGTTGGTTCAACTGGAGGTCAGCATGTAAAAGAATGCAATTGATACAATCTTTTCTCCCTGTACAAAGCTCAAGACCAAGTGGATCAAGAACCTCCACATAAAGCCAGATACACTGAATCTAATGGAAGAGAAAGTGGGGAAAAGCCTTGAACACATGAATACAGAGGAAAATTTCCTGAACAGAACACCAATAGCTTATGCTCTAAGATAATAAATAAATAAATAAATAAATAAATAAATAAACAGACAAACAAACAAAGAAATACTGCAAAGGTTCTGTAAGGCAAAGGACACTCTCAATAGGACAAAACAGCAACCAACAGATTGGGAAAAGATCTTTACCAAACCTACATCTGATAGAGGGCTAATATCCAATATATACAAAGAACTGAAAAAGTTAGTCTTTAGAGAACCAAATAACTCTATTAAAATGGGGAACAAAGCCAAATAGAGAATTCTCAGCTGAGGAAACTCGAATGACCAAGAGCACCCAAAGAAATGTTCAACATCCTTAGTCATCAGGGAAATGCAAATCAAACAACCCTGAGATTCCATCTTACACCTGTCAGAATGGCTAAGATCAAAAACTCAGGTGACAGTAGATGCTGGTGAAGATGTGAAAAAAGGAGGAACACTCTTCCTTTTGTTGGTGAGATTGCAAGCTGGTACAACCACTATGGAAATCAGTCTGGTGATTCCTCAGAAAACTGGACATAGTATTACCTGAGGAACCAGCTATACCAATCTTGGGCATATAACTAGAAGATGCTCTAACATACAATAAGGACACATGCTCTGCTATGTTCACAGAATCCTTATTTATAATAGCCAGAAAGTGGAAAGAACCCAGATGTTCCTCAACAGAGAATTGGATATAAAAAATTGTGGTAAATTTACACAGTAGAATACGACTCAGACATTAAAAACTAGGACTTCATGAAATTTGCAGGCAAATAAATAGATCTAGAAAATATCATCCTGAGTGAGGGAACTCACTCACAAAAGATCACACATGGTATATACTCACTGACAAGTGGATATTAAGAAAAGAGCATGAAATACCCATGAAACAACTCACAGATGACATAATCCTTAAGAAGAAGGAAGACCAGCCAGGCCTGGTGGCACACGCCTTTAATTCCAGCACTCGGGAGGCAGAGGCAGGTGGATTTCTGAGTTCGAGGCCAGCCTGGTCTACAAAGTGAGTTCTAGGACAGCCAGGGCTATACAGAGAAACCCTGTCTCAAAAAACAAACAAACAAACAAACAAACAAAACAAAAACAAGAAGAAGGAAGAAGGAAGACCAAAGAGAGGATGCTTCAGTCCTACTTAGAAGGGGGAAGAAAATAATCAAGGGAAGTAGAGGGTGGGAGGGACTTGTGAGGAAGAGAAAGGGGGAGGTTAAAAAGAGGGAAAGAATCAGGTATGGGAGGAGATGAAGGAGATGTACAGAGGGTCAGGAAATCGAACAGAATTGTGTCGCAATGAGGGATGGGGAACTGGGGGTAGCAACCAAAAAGTCCCAGATACCAGGAAAGCAAGAGCCTTCTATGACACCAAGGGGATGACATTAGCTTACCACCCCACCCCACCCCACCCCCAAAAGGGGAGGGAAAACCTGCTGAGATCATTATCCAGAGATTAGGCATGCCCTCCCTACCCCCTACCCCTGTGAAGGGATGGAGCCATCTCCAAAATTTTATCTCAGAATTGCTCCTTTCTAAAGGAAATACAGGGACAAGAGTTTAGTAGAGACTGAAGAAAAGGCCACCTGGGGATCCATCCCACATGCAGACACCAAACCCAGACACTATTGTAGATGGCAAGAATACTTGCTGATGAGAGCCTGATACAGCTGTCTTGAGAGAGGCTCTGCAAGATCCTGACCAATAAAAATGAGGATCCTCTTAGCCAACCATCTGACTGAGCACAGGGACCCCAGTGGAGAAGTTAGGGGAGGGACTGAACAAGCTGAATGAACTTTATCTATGGGAGGGGAGGCCCTTGGTCCCATGAAGCCTTGATGCCCCAGTGTAGAGGAGTTCTATGGTGGTGAGGTGGAAGGGGGTAGGTGGTTGGAGTAAAATCCTCTTAGTAGTAGGGTAAGGGGAGGGAGAAAATGGGCTTTGCAGAAGGAAACCTGGGAAAGGGGATAACATTTGAAATGTAAATAAAATATCCAATTAAAAAAATGAAAGAAAGAAAAGAATTCTCTGGGAGAATTTTTGGGATGATATATTATCATCATCAAATAGTGATAATTTTACTTTTTCCTTTCCAATTTGTATGCCCTTGATCTTGCTCTAACTAGAACTTTAAGTACTATATTGAATAGATAGGGAGAGAATGGGCAGCCTTGTATTGTCCCTGATTTTAATTTAGTTTTATGTCAGCTCTTGGCATGTTCTATATTGCTTTGATTATTTGTAGGTACTTGTCCTTGATTTCACTAATAATTTTAATATGAAAGTGTGCTTGATTTTGGCAAAGGGTTTTTGAGCATCTAATGAAATAATCATGTGATTTTTTTTCTTCTTTCAGTTTTTTTTTTTTTTTAAATAGTGGATTACCTTACTAGATTTTCATAAATTAATCCCTCTCTGCCTCTCTGGAATGAAGGCTACTTGATCACTTTGGATAATGTTTTTGGTGTGTTCCTTTATTCAGTCTGAGAATATTTAATTGAGTATTTTTGCATCTGTGTTCATAAGAGAAATTGGTCTGAATTTCTCTTTCTTTGTATTTGTTAAGTATTAGGGTGACTGTGTCCTCATAGAATGACTTTAGGAGTGTTCCTTCTGTTTATATTTTGCGCAATATTGGCTTTTTCCTTGTAAGTCTGACAGAATTCTACAATAGAACATTCTGCTCTGGCCCTGGGGTGTTGTTTGCTTGTTTTTGTTTTTTTAAAGACATTTAATGACATCTATTTATTTAGGGGTTATGGAGCTGTTTAAATCATTTTCCTGGTCTTGATTTAACTTTGGTCTGTGATACAGGTTTAGAATATCATCTATTTCATTAAGAATTTCCAATTTTTAGTGGAGTACAGACTTTTAAAGTAAGACTTAAAGATTCTTTGAGTTTCCTCAGTGTCTGTGGTTATGACTCTGTTTACTACTAATTTTATTTCCATGCTGCTCTCTGTGTCTTGGTTAGTTTGCTTATGGTTTTGCCAATCTTGGTGATTTTCTCAAAGAACTGTCTCTTGGTTTCTTTGATTCTTTGTATTGTTATCTTTGTTTCTAACTGATTGATTTCAGCCCTGATTTTGATCATTTCCTGCCTTCTACTTCTCTTTGGTAGGCTTGCTTCTTTTTTTCCTCCTATAGCTTTCGGGTGTACTTTTAAACTACTGGTATTAGAGCTTTCTAATTTCTTTATGAAGGCACTTACTTCTAGGATCTTTCCTCTCATCACTGCTTTTATTGTGTCCCATAAGTTTGGGTATGCTGTGCCATCATTTTCAGTGAATTCTGGAAAGCCTTTAATTTCTTTATTTCTTCCCTTATCCAGAGATCATTGAATAGAGCAATTTTTCATTTCTATGAGTGTGCACACTCCCTGATGTTTCTGTTGTTGTAGATGTCCAGCTTTAATTCATGGTGGTCTGATAAGATACAAGGCATTCATTCGATTTTCTTATTTTTTCTGAGGATTGCTTTGTGACTATGTGGTCGATTTTGGAGAAAGATCCATTATGTGAGGAGAAGAAGGTATATTCATTTATGTTTGCATTAAATATTCTATAGATGGCTGTTAGGTCCATTTCATTCAAAATGACCATTAGTTTTGTCATTCCTCTGTGTAGTTTTTGTCTGGATGACCTGACAATTGGTGAGAGGAAGTTGTTGAAATCTCCTACTATTAATGTATGGTGTTTGATGTTTGGTTTAAGCTTTAGCAATGCTTCTTTTACAAATATGGGTACCCTTGAGTTTGGGGCATAGATGTTCAGAATTGAAATATTATCTTGGTAGATTGTTTTTCCTTTGATCCGTATGAAGTGTATTTCCTTGTCTTTTTTTGATTAATTTTGATTTAAAGTCTATTTTAGTAGATACTAGAATATCTATTCTTGATTGCTTCTTGGGTTCATTTGCTTGGAAAATCAGTTTTGCAGCCCTGTATTCTGAATTAATGTATATCCTTATTACTGAGGTATGTTTCTTGAATGCAGCAGAATGATGGATCCTGTTTTTGCAACCATTCTGTTAGCCTGTGTTTTTTTTTTTTTTTTAATTGGGGAATTGGGTCCATTGATGTTGAGAAATATTAATGACCAGTGATTGTTATTTCTTGTTATTTTGATGTTGATGGTGTTTTTGTGAGTGTGTGTGTGTGTGTGTGTGTGTGTGTGTGCGCACGCGCGCATGTGCACACAAGAGCCTTTTTTGCTGGTATGAAATTATTTATTTCTTGTGCTTATTTGGATGTAGGTATCCTCCTTTAGTTGGAGTTTTCCTTCTAGTAATTTCAGTAGAACTGACTTTTTTTGGCTAGATAGCATTTGAATTTGGATTTGTCTTGAAATATCTTATTTTCTCCACTGAAGGTGATTGAGAGTTTCACTGAGCATAATAGTGTAGTTAGGCATTTGTGGTTTTATTTTTTTTTTAGAGGTTTCAAGCCCTGTTTGATTGTATTTTTCTGTATTTTTTAAGGGATTTATTTCATTTTCTCTTTAAGGGCTTCTATCATCTTTATAAGATTGGACTTAAGGTCATTTTCTTATATTTTGGTTGTATTATAACATGCATGTCTTGCTGTACTGGGGTAGCAAGTATCATATTGATCTGGTTTTTGTGGATGGTGTTCTTTCAAGGGCCTTTAGACATCTGGATAGTTTGGGTCACTAAATGTTCTTATTGTACTAGGTATTTGGAGGGCAGTTAACCTCTATGATCCTGGTTTGGCAAGCCTCTGATGGGTAACCTTGGGTTATAGGTCTGTATGGTTCAAGAACCATAGGTCTGATGAAGATAGGCAGAGAGTTAGTGAGACAATGGAGTTCTCCTGTGCTAGGAGGCTGCTAATGACAATTTGCCTTGGCCCAAAGGTCTCACCTAGCTGGGGATATGGGTGGGGGAAGGGAAGCTGACCTCTATGGTTAAGGAATAGCAGGTATGATGAACATGGAGGAGAGGTAGTGGGAGATTGGAGATATCAGGCTGCTCAGAGAATCTTAGCTTGGCCCAGAGGACTCAGAGATCATGGAATATGAGTGGGGGAGGGGAATCTTACATGTATGATTCAGGATTGTCTGGTCTGATGAAGATGGGGGTTGAGGTAGTGGGAGAATGGAGGTCCCCTTGAGGTAGCAGGCTGTTCAGCATAGCTTGGCTTGGCCCAGAGTGCTCAGTGAGCAGAGAATATGGGTTGGGGAAGGGAAGCTTACCTTTATGGTTCAGAATCTACAAGTCTGATGAAGGTAGGGGAAGAGGTGTCAGGAGAGTCGATTTATATATTCTTGGACTCATGTTTTCAGAGTTCTTTCCCACAGTTTTATGGACTGTTCTGAAGGTCACAACACTTCCATTTTGCTGAGGAACACCAGACATATTCTTACTTCATGTAATTGTGCTGTTTCTGATTATCATAGAGTCATTAACCTTGGCAGGGAGAACATTCCCCAAGGAAGGAAGAACATAAAGTAAAATATATAAGTTACTATACAAACAAGCCTTATGCCTATAGCAGTAGTAAGCACTAGAGAAGTCCCATTCCCCACTGGTTCTGCTCTAGGGGCAGTAACCTTGTCCCACCATCTCTTCCATAGCCATGTCCAGACTGGCACCCTATTAACTATTACTTGATACAAAATGCTGCTTATCTGGTCCTTCCCATTTGAATCTGACCTCTCAGCTTCCCCAAACAATCTTATTTAAAAATAGCAAACTCTCTTTTTCTTGCTGGCATACCTCTCAAGTGTATGTAGGGCCACTATAGGTACAGTTTCCTTAATTAAAAATGTTAAGGTCTAGAACACAACCGAATCCATGTCACAATTTAAAAATGATAATTTTTAAAATATAGTGTAATTGTAACTTTTGGCTTTCTACTTCAGTATACTAACATAAGCCTAGAGCTAGAAGATCTCAGGACAATTTTATCTATGCCCAGAATGTTTTCAGCCTCTCAGACTTACTGCTGAATAAGTTCACCTCTTTAGTTCATTCAGAGCTGCTTCTTATTCACTAGTTCCTTCTGTTTTCACTTGTGTCTAACTTGTTCTTTCTCTCTGCAACCTGTCTCTGTAGAAGTATCCTGGTCAAACTGCCTCCTCTCCATTCTTTCTCTGCTCTGCTCACTCTTAAATAGCCTCCTTTTTTCCTCTCTTTTCTTGTGAGAGTTGGGCAGATCCTATTCTGTCAAATCTTTCATTGCTTTGTGATTTTTTTTCTGACCCTAAATTAGACATCACCTTCAAGTGTGTTTTTTTCTTTTTATAAACTAACTATACATTCATTGTTTTGTATTAAAGGTATATACTAAGATATGTCTATATTCCATCTAGAGTCATTACAGGTGTGTGCTAAGGGATGAGCCACACTATCACTAGAAGCAGTGGTTTTTTGTTGTTGTTGTTGTTGTTGTTTGTTTTAATTAAACGACACAAATCAGGGTTCACAGTATGATCAAAGATCCTTCAACACTACAGTTTATAATTATCATAAATTGCACACAGAATAACATAAATATTTAATTTTTCATCACTAAGAGTGTTTTACAAATCTTATGTGAAAAAAAGTATTAAAGGGCAAGGTGTATACATGCATGGTAAAAGACATACCTAGAATACTCAAGGCCCTAGGATAGGATAGAGGCCCTAGGATAGGATAGAGGAGTATAGGGAGAAAGAAGTGAGGAGTGTGGAGGAAAACGGAGAGAAGGAAGACTAAGGGAGGACATCTTACAAATAACAGCAACAGAATTAGTTAGCTACCTTTATCACATATGTATGTGGCTAGCTCTTTTCTGTTGCTAATACCTTTTGGAAAGACCAGTCAGTGATAGTGCACCATTTCTCTCCAACAGACAATGTCTCCTGTCTAACAGTCTTAGTCTCTGAATTTCAGTGATTCAAAGTTCATGTAAAGTATATTTTATGTAATAAAAAATGTCAGGAAAGACTTCTCTCTTTATCTTTTTCTGGAACATTGCAACTACAAATCTTCTTTATTATACCCAGAATGATATCATTGCTGATGACCAGTTTGTGCCTTCCCTTGGCCCCTAATATGTCTCTAACATCTATATTCTGCCCCATATACTTCATGCTTAAGAATTAATGGTGAGTGAATTAAGTTTAGTTTCTTGTTAGGAGTAGTGTCTAATGAAAATAACCACGGTTTTGGAAGAGCTGAATGGTAATCTGTCTAGAAAAGAGATTTAAAAGAAACAATTTTTAACTTCTTGACTCTTTAATAAAGTGAGGCAAATAACTATAAAACAATTCATTAAAACAATTTCATAAATCACCTTAAGAAGCTGAAAAGTAAAGCCTTACTACTAGCCACGTTTCTTTTGGGAAAAATTACATGCTCCCATAGTAAATACATTATACTCTAAAATAGTTAATCAAGACACTGAATGATAAGTACTTCCACAGATTTTTTAGAGCACGTATTATAAAGATGCAAATCAGCCTGTTTTATTTGTATTGCTTTGTAAATGAAAATAATAAAAGCAATAAATCTGCACATCTCACAAAGGAATTAGAGCACTGGCCTTATATGAGTGAGGCTCTGGGTTTGGTCCTCCACACCAAAAGAGGGGAAGCTAACTTTCTGCTTATGCTATACTTGTTTTTAGTGGAGCACCATGGAATTTGTATTGGCAGTGCTTTACAACTGTTTGTAAAAGCAAGCATATGAGAAGCTCACGTACAGCCTAGCCTGCTTCCTTAGCCAATGAAGATTCAGTCTGAAGAAGGTAGCAAACAGTTTAAAACTCTCCAATGTTTATAACAAACAAGAGAAAACAGATCACACAATAATATAAGATCTCCTCAACAACTGTGATTCCCAGACCAAAGAATGGGGTGTACTTCAATATGCCCTTGTTCTCCTCACTAAAGTAATTACTGTCCTGAGACACAGGAAGACAATATTCTAGCATTTCTGACATGAAGTCATCCTGGGAGGAAGGCATTTAAGCCTGTCAATCCATCTCTTTAGGATGCTTTCAAACTGTTTTATGGAGGAGCACTGGTGGTACACAACACTGTAGCTGTCAGCTCCTGTTTTAGAGTCTGAAGGAAGTAAAGCATCATTCCCAAAAAGGCCTATGGCTTTCTCGTACTTTTATATTCTGACCTAGGCAAAATGCAAATTTTATTGACTACCAAATTTTGCTCTGAAATAACCCAAATGTTTGAGTATGCTATGAAATATATGAGAGATTGAAAATGTCTGTGCTTTGTAAAATGTCCCAGCAAAGTACTGACATGTTTCCAGGTGACTTTATGGCATATGAACCTGACATTACCACTCAGCACAGTGGCTCAGCCCTAGTAAGAGCAACATACTTAAATTAGAATGTATATTTCTTGATAAGATAATTTCTCAAGATGAAAGCTGACAAAAAGACAGAGTGCACGTGGCAATCATCTGGATATTTCTGTCTTTTCACTTCATCTCATAGCAATTAGTTGGAACAAGCTGTTATATATCATATATTAAACAGCTTAGCAAAAATGATTTTTACTGTTTAACTTGAAATGGCATCTAATAAGTAATGGTGTATTTCCAAGTGTAATTGATAACTTGTAACCAAGATAAATGTCATCTCTTGTGACGAAAGAAGTAACCCAAAACTTGACAATAAAATATAATTGTTAATGTTTACAAATAAGAAAATTCAAATCTAGTAAATAGTAACACATCATCGCATATGGAAAGTAGGTGTAATCAATATAATTGACACAAGGCTATGGTTTGCAATGCAGTTATTGAAGTGTTAATAACAATGTGTCCTTCAAGAAGTTGTCTTCAAATAAATTCTTTTAAGATATAGGCTTAATTATGAAATATTCTTTCTAATCAAGGATTTGGGGGTCTTCTATCCTTGGGAGGGTAGTTGTCCTTAGCTACTTCTAATGTACTCTCTTGTGCATGTGGGCAGACATCACTGTATTTTCATGATCCCTGATCGGCACCCAGTAGTATTCTCTTAGTACAGGGATCGCATCAGTATTTTTCATCAAAAGCTCTCCAGAAACACTGATTCTGATAAATTTCAGGGACTCTAAAAGGTCTATTTTTTTTTCTTAAATTTGTTAAGTATAAGCACATCCATGCCATGTTATTGTTGTCTGTCTCTGACTAAGGTCTTTATAAAGGGATGGGTACAGGAGTCATCCAGAGTCCTCAGCTTGGCACCACTCAGGTCCTTCTTAAATGAGTTCATTCACAGCCCTCATGATAGACTTTTTCACTCAGGGGGCCCAACAGAATGATTTACAAAGTTCCTAAGGCAGTTCTCATGTATGTTAAAATGAGACATTATAGTATAAGGAATTCTCAATACACTGCACATAATTTTACTGGAATTTTCCTAGTGTGCTAATGGTTTACAATAGAAAGTGCTATTTTAGAACAGGTTGTGAATCACTTTAATGTCTCAAGAATTTTGTTCTTAAGATTCTCATTTCATGTTAGGAACCACTTTCTTTCTGTGGAATGAATTGTGTATTTTGTGAGGGAAGGCTGACTCAGTTTAAATTACTGGAACAGATCCTGAGACAAGTATTTTCATAGAGATAGCTCATTAAGGAGACACTTCCAGAAAGTACAGGGAGGAACAATAAAGAAAATAGAGCAAGATAGTCTTACCTGGAATGGGATCTGAATGTAGGCAAATAGGGCTCCACCTGAGGACTATGCTTGCAAAAAAAAAAAAAAAAAGCTTCAGAATTGGCACATAGAAAGGGTTTGTGGTCCAATGCATAGAAGCCAATACTGTAGTCATCTTTTGACAATAGAAAAAGTTTCAAAGCAAGTCAACCAAAAGAAAGCCAGAAGCTGAAGAGGAAAGCTGTAAGGGATCAGCGGGACGATGGGGTGGGCGAATTTGTAGGGAGAGAAGGGAGATGCTCCTTGCTGAGTGGATATTGAGAAGGGGATGCTAGACTTCCTTTTCATACCTACATACGTTCCTGTCACTTCTACATAGTTTACATGATTCTTTTCAGTTGTGGAGGAGGTGTGGCACTACCATGGTCTCTCTGGGCAATATAAAGCTTATGACACCGAAAGCCACAAGTCAGAAGAGTTGTTTGCTTCTGCATGTCTCCATTCTTTCAAGCTAAATTTTCCCTTGAGTGGTTTCTGGGGTTTCCTGAATGAAAATTTAAGTACATTGTCATTGGAGGAATGAATGTCCAGATATACTCAGGCTTTGGAGATTTTTTTTTTCCATTTTTTTATTAGATATTTTCTTAATTTACATTTCAAATGCTATTCCGAAAGTCCCCTCCCCCCTCTCCCCTCCCTGCTCCCCTATCCACCCACTCCCACTTCTTGGCCCTGGCGTTCCCCTGTATTGGGGCATATAAAGATTGCAGTACCAAGGGACCTCTCTTCCCAATGATGACCGACTAGGCCATCTTCTGCTACATATGGAGCTAGAGACACGAGTTCTGGGGGTTCTGGTTAGTTCATATTGTTGATCCTCTTCGAGGGTTGCAGACCCCTTCAGCTCCTGGGGTTCTATCTCTAGCTTCTCCATTGTGGGCCCTGTGTTCCCTCTTATAGATGATTATGAGCATCCACTTCTGTATGAGACAGCTATATCAGGGTCCCTTAAGTAGGCACTAGCTGTCCTATGCCATAGTGTCTGAGTTTAATGACTGATTATGGGATGGATCCCTCGTGGTGGGGTAGTCTCTGTATGGTCCACCCTTTCATCTTAGCTCTAAACTTTGTCTCTGTAACTCCTTTCATGGGTATTTTGTTTCCTCTTCATAGGAGGAATGAAGTATCCACAAGCTGGTCTTCCTCTTGATGTTCCTGTGTTTTGCAAATTGTATCTTGGATATTCTAAGTTTCTGGGCTAATATCCATTTATCAGTGAGTGCATACCCAATGACTTCTTTTGTGATTGGGTTACCTCACTAAGGATTATATCCTCCAGATACATCCATTTGCCCAAGAATTTCATAAATTCATTTTTTTTACTACTTTTATTAGATATTTTCTTCATTTACATTTCAAGTGTTATCCAGCTAGTTCCCTATATCCTCCCCCCTCCCGGCCCTGCTCCCCTACCCACCCACTCCCACCCCTTGGCCCCTGCATTCCCCTGTATTGGGGCANAAATTCCTGAACAAAACAGCAATGGCTTGCGCTGTAAGATCAAGAATTGACAAATGGGACCTCATAAAGTTGCAAAGCTTCTGTAAGACAAAAGATATTGTCAACAGGACAAAAGGGCCACCAACGGACTGGGAAAGGATCTTTACCAATTCTAAATCAGATAGGGGACTGATATCCAATATATATAAAGAACTCAAGATGGTGGACACCAGAAAATCAAATATCCCCATTAAAAAGTGGGGCACAGAGTTAAATAAATTCATTTTTTTAATAGCAGAATAGTACTCCATTGTGTAGATGTACCACATTTTCTGTATCCATTCCTCTGTTGAGGGACATCTGGGTTCTTTCCAGCTTCTGGCTATTATAAATAAGGCTTTGGAGATTTTAGAGTCACCCTACGTAAGTATGGAGATGAAGGCCTTCATCTGTTTCCCCACATTTGTGCTTGGAGCTCAGCAACCCCAGTGCTGCTCTGTTTCTAGCATGTGTTCGAGTTTACTTCAGCAGTTAGTGCATACTGCTAACCCATCACATTGTAGCTCTTCTGCTCTGAATGAGGAGATATTTGTTCACCTCTGATTTGGGATGGACAGAAATCTAAAGACTGCGATAATCTGTACCTGGTGAGCTTTGTCCAGTTTTATTGTTTTATAATGAGCAAAGTGATTTGTGACCCTATTAGGAATACAGGATAATTTAACTGGTTGAAGTTAGAATATTAGAGTGTCACTGACTGGGAGAATAGGAGAAGAATAAAACTAAAATTCTTGAAAAAGAACTTGTAGTAATAATTAAGGCTCTAGTAGATGTTAGAAGTCATTTATTTGTCATGACACCAAAAACAATCAAACAAAACAACAACAACAACAATGCAGTGTGCATGCATTCTATTTTAAAAAAAAGAGTGAGTAGCGAACTTTAAGATACATTAGTGGTACTTAAGGCAACACTGACTATTATTAAACAAAGAGAATGCATATATAAACATGAATAGACAGAAGATATTATGTAAAATGTCTAAGAACAAGCAGACATAAAGTTACCAGTTGTATAAGATCACTACCACATTTCAGTTGACTTTCTGTGTGTGTGCCTAGTGTGATCATTACATAGGTTGCTGAGTCAAGTGCTGCAATTCTTTTCTGCCTGTAGTAGCATTTTGTTTGGGCAGAGAGAAGTTAGTGGTTCGGTTCCAAATGGCACTTTGTTACTAAACACATTTCTAACACCATAAGGTGATTTGCCAGTGTTAAGAAAAGGTAGCTTATATCCATTGTTCTGAAATAGCATAGAGGAGAAAGCCAGTCACTTAGAACTCTGGATACTGTCCATTGCTGCCAAGGCCAACTACATAACAATTGTTTTACTGTCAACTGTGAGACTATTTTAATGTCGAAAGAATGGCTCCAGAGGTTTAAAAATGAGGGAAAGTAGAAGTTTTGATTACTTAATTAAAGGCTTTAATGGTCAAGCTTCAATTAAGCCTAAACTTTTGAGGATTACAGACAACATAAGTAGTTTAGGTGATGGAGGTGGAAGTTCACATTTTGAATTTACATTCTGTCTCTTTGGACAGTTTGAAACCAATGAGAATTACATTGACATCTTTTGATTCCAAAATCACAAATTTAATACTCTTGAAACTTCTAGAAAGCACAGTTTCAATATAATATATAGTGAGCTGCAAGACAGCAGAAATGTTGAGTGATATATGCCTTATAATGTGTAATAGTATTATGAAGCAATCAACTTCACGAATGATGAATTATGCATGTTGCAAGATAGAGCCAAGCTACATACAAATGCTTTCACTACTATATGAAAATCACTAAACCCATTAACTGCCCAAATGCAGACACTTGGTGTTTAATTAGCTTTTTGATTTTCAGCATAATTGCTGGGAATCATTGTCCCATTTCTTCTCTACCAGTGTTATACACTTCCTCATGTGGTGATGTTGCAAAGTTCTGCTGTGATGAAATTAAAGTAATAAATACCTACCTTTCAATATGGATAAGGTAGAGAAATGCATGTAAGTAGGCATAGTGAACAAAAGCATGCATATGTAGTTAAACTGAACAGATATGTGTATTAAGCTTTTAGTCTGGTGATCATTTCAGCAGAGTGCCCAGTAGTCAAAAGGAGATGAGGACTGAGAATCACCGAGAACAGATTTTGTTACATCAGGTGAGCACAAATGGGCATGTGCTGAAGCAGTAGACTCACGGTTGGAACTGCTAAGAATATTTAATGCTTTATTGCTTATCTCCCTGAGATGGACAGATATTCATAAGCTAACATGGAATGTTATAAATGAGAACAGTGAAGTGCCTGCAGATTGTTCTGCAACCTTCAGTTTAACTACAGCTCTCATTTTGAAAACCTGCATAATAGTTTCTGCAACTACGAGAAACAGAGCTAGGAGAAGGTTTTCATATAAAAGCTCTGAAAATCGCTGCCTTCTACTTATGCCTAATCTTATGACTTCAGTGAGTCACTCAAAGTTCTGTTCCTTTGGTCTCTTTTAATTTTCTTCTTTTTATTTAATTAATTTTTTTAATTTTATGAGTGTTTCTTGCATGTATATGTTTGTACAATATGCGTATAGAGCCCAGAGAAACCAGAAGAGGACTTCAGATACCTAAGAACTGGAGATAAAGATAGTTGTGAGCTGCTATTTTGATTCTGGGAACCATGGATGGGTCACTGGCTAGAGTAGCAAGTGCTCTTAACCACTGAGTCATTTTCAGCCCTTTATAAACATATGCGTAAATTTATTTTATATACATTTATATATAAATAATTTATTTATAAAACATAATATATTAATTTTATATGTATGTATGTGTATATGTTGCACATTGTATGACAAATAATTAAGATGCTGGGAATTTAGCAAGATATTTATATATACATAAATATTTCAATCTTCATACTCATATAATTGTCTTAGGGAGACAAAGTTTGCAGACACACACACACACACACACAGAATGTGTGCATGTCATATATTATTCAGAACATCCATGTACATGATTATCTAGTGCTTGATACACACTAAGTACACAATAAATATTAAATTACATCATTTGATTACTCATGCACTACAAAAATTATTTACTAAATTATACTTAGTAATTTCTGTGTTGATCTTAGCATCATGCTTATGGGAATTTTGCTATTATCAATACAGTTCCTGATTAGTGATGACGACAGACCAGTAATGAAGATGGCATTTTTCTTAGGGAGTTTACAAAAGGGAGTAGAATAGCACAGAAAATGCAACCTGTCCTCTCAATGGCTTGCATAAGCACAATTCACTTGGGGATGATGGGGTCAGAGATCAGGCAAACACAAGTAGAAAAAATAGACAGAGGGAAGAAAGATAGTTACCATTTGAAAAATGGTTGTTCACATATAGCAGAAATCCACAGAGTGACCCAAGGGTGTGAAAGCTCACTGTGTGAGGGCCATGTGTGGCTTTGGCTATTATTTGACAGTGAAAACATCTCTTATATTCTCTCCCCCTTTCTATTCTTCCATTTCCCCCTTTCTTCCTGTCTTTCTTTTTAATTTGCTTCAAGCTAGGGAAGGAAACAGAACCACTTTATAAATCTTACCAATTAAGTGTCAATATGCCTCCAAACTGTCATTTTAAATCTTGATCAAACTCCCACTAAAGGCTTGCTCATTTATGTTGTCAGTCACACTTAGGAACTAATGTATCCTACCAATGATCATTTAACTATTAAAAAAATAAACACTTTAATGGTGTTTCCTAGTTGTTCATTAGAATGTGCTGAAAGGAAACAGGAAGTGCCATTCTTCATCAGAATCTTAGAAACAGTTTTGGGATCTGAGAAGTCTCTGTTTGTAAACTGCTTCATGTACAAACATCAGGCCCCGACTTTGGGTGGTCTGCACCTGGGGAAAATGCCAGATGTGGCATTTTATACTTATAATCCCAGAGTTCAGAAGATTGGGACAGGAGGATCCCTGGAGCTTACTTGACTAGGAGCCTGGCTGAATCAGATAGGTTCACATGAAGCTAGAAACCGTGCTTCAAGCATACGTGGAAAGGTGGGAATGGTGGTACATGTCTTTAATCCCAGCATTTGGCACGTAGTGACAGGAGGAGCACTTTAAGTTTAAGGCCAGCCACATAGTGTGAGTTCTAGGACATCCAGAACTATTTAGAGAAATCCTGCTCCCTGACATACACACAAAATAGAAGGGTCTAGAAAGATGTTAGAAAGTTGTCTCAGCAATTAACAGCATTGCCTACTCTTTCCAAGGATCTGAGTTTAATTCTCTAGTGGGTAACAACTGTCTGTAACTCTAGGTCCAGGCTATCTAATAACTTTCTCTGACTTGTGCAAGTACCAGGAATGTACCTGATAAACATATATCCATGGAACAAAACATTCTTAAACATTCTTATACATAAAATTATAGCCAGGCAGAAGTGGCACATGCCTTTAATCCCAGCACTTGGGAGGCAGATTTCTGAGTTGGAGGCCAGCCTGGTCTACAGAGTGAGTTCCAGGACAGCCAGTACTATACAGAGAAACCCTGTCTCAAAAAAAAAAAAAACAAAAACCAACAACAACAACTATATGAATATATATATATATATATATATATATAGATAGATAGATAGATAGATAGATAGATAGATAGATAGATAGATAGATAGATAGATAGATAGTTTGAATAAGAATTCAAACCCAATTCTGATCTTCCCACACACAAACACACACACATATACACACACACAATCACACAGTCTTGGTACAATAGGTGTCTCATTGACACAGCAAAGATACAAGAATCCTACAATGTCAACAGAAACCCCAAAAGAATTAAAAAATGGAGGCAACTATAATGGCAGCCATCTGTATCCCAACACTTGCGATCTGGGAGAAAGGTCAGGTCAAAGCGAACCTCAGCTATGCAGTGAATTCAAGGCCAAGAAGACAGACACAAAGTGTATTTAAAAGAGAAGTAGAAACAACACAGTAATCCATTGTCTTAACAATAATCATCAGACCTTTATATTCTTATCAAAGTACTGACGTTTTGAGTTTATTTTAATAACTATTCAGTCTTTGTTGAACCATACAGCACACAGGAAAATGGTCTATGCCATGTGATGAAGGCAGAGTGGATTTCCTTGGATCTGCACACATCTTTACACATTGAGAAACAGTTGGTATCACAGCCACAGCATTGGCCAGTTCACTACTGTGGCACAATTTCATCTCCCAGGGGGTATGGGAAGACCTGCGTGCACAGAAGAAACAATAAATCTAGCAAATCCATTTATGAAATAACTTTGGCAACCATGACACGAGGATTTGGATGGAAGTATTCGTGATCTTCCAGCTGGAAGATCAGAGCACAGCTTCCAAAGCAAAAGGCAGAAAGTGGGGTGGCAGAGAGTAGCTCCCTGGAGATAACAGAAGAGAACTGGGCTCCATGCTGAGCACAGGGAACCATTGACAAGACAATGGGCTGTAGAACAGCTCCTTGCTACACAATAGAAACATGAGGGTTTCAGGTGCCATCTACTCCATCTACTTGGGACTTAGATCCCATGTGCCTGAGCACTTGGCTGCCTTCTTATACCTTGCTTCTGTGCTAGGGAAAAGGCCATGAAAAAAAAAAAGAAAAAAGAAAAAAGAAACCACTTAAAGAAATGGCATTCATAATCACCCAGTGTGAATGTATCTGCTGAGTCTTAGGAAGAGCAAAGCAGTGTGGTCTCTGATCTCAGAAGCACTGAGTTGTGGTCCTGTTGACCTACATGGGGACCATTAGAGCAGCTGGAATGAGCTCCAAACAAAAATAAATGTCTCTTATATCTGCTTTATACTTTTTAACCCTCCTTAAATATATTTATTGAAGGGAAAACAGTGCAGTGATTTGGTTTGGTGTGGTGACAGATCTTTAAAAGTCACACAAATGGGTGTGTGTATATTTCTGCACCCACCCAACAGCTCTGGATTCATGAATGAAAATACACACACACACACACACACACACACACACACACACAAACACCCATTATGTTTAAAAAGCCTTAACTTGCTCAACTGCTGAAAACTTCCAAACTTCAGCACAGCTAGCACACACTCCCTCCATATTCCTGATTTAAAACTTTCTAAATCTATATTTTATCTTTGCTGAACTGTTTCCTTCTGAGCCACCCTCCTATGGGGCCAATTTCCCTTTGTACCTACATTTAGCCTGTCTCACACTCCTGCTCCTTCTTTGGATAGTCTCTCCTATAACTCCTCTCATGGCAAAATCATCATCTTCTCTTTCCGTATTTTTTTTTTTTGGGGGGGGGTGGGCAGGAAAATTTTAAAAGTCCCACTCTTTCTCCATGCCCAGCCATTGGCCGATGGCAACTTTATTTCCCAATCAATACCAACTGTGTGCAGGCATTTATAAACCTACTTGCAGGACATTGCAAACAGGATGTTTGGGTAACACAATTAGCATGTGAATAGAAGCCTCTACAGTTTAGTTTTTGTCTTTTTCTAAAACAAAAAACAAAACAAAACAAAACAAAACAAAACAAAACAAAACAGGAAGAAAAGTTGTGTCACCATTTGGTCTAAACCATGATGTCTGATTTGGGACTTCCATGAACTTAGCAGTTTACCAGTTGTTTACCTGCTGTCCTGGTTGCTGTGGTGTACCAGAAACCTTTGTATAAATATTCAGTGTATCCTGCAAAGGAAGCATGTGTAATTTAGTTGAGCCACAGGCTTGAGTGAAATAACAGAATGTTTCTGTTATTGTTTAGTCAATTAAATTGTCCTCTCTAGTTGTAGGATCTGTTCTGCATTTAATCCCAGTGAGATATGCACTCTGGTAGTGTGGTTGATTTCTTTGCTTCACTTGGTCTTAGCACAGCTAAAGATTTGAGAACGAACATTGGAAGACATGATGATAAATTGTTGGGCTTTACTAAAGACTCAGAAGTCCTAAGGTCCTGCCAATGACAGATAGTCTGTCCTTGCTCATGGCTCGTCTCCCTGACAGGGCTTTGATTCCTCTGTCACCTTCTTTTTAGTGGAATTCACTTAAAGTAAGCTCAGCCTTGTGGAAGGTCTCCTTTGTTATAATTACATTGCTAAACGTAGAAGTAGACAGGTCTCCACAGCACCGCGCTGTATGTGGGACATGCTCTTTACACACTCCTAAATACCCATGTCTAATGCTGAAAAAGACTTATGTGGTGAGGATATTCAAAACAGATTACCAAGAAAAAACCCTCTTTCCTCATCCCCTGTTACTCTGCTGAGTTGCGTTGCTGTTCCTGCTGGATAGCTTTGCTCAGATTTGCCTTTTTCCCATATAGCTTGCTGTTTGCTTTGGGTGGCCCAGGAGGGATGTTGTCTTTCAGGCACCTTTTCGTGGTAATAAATGCTATTATTGAATTATGACTCCCTATTTTATTATGACCTCAGATTTTTGATATTTTGTTTAAAAACCACAACTTGAAGTTACTTATAATCCACACAATGAACCCTGAGAATTGCAACAGTAATGTGCTCGGATGTGAGAGAAGTCCTATTATTATATATTTTTAAAAGGTATACATTGGAAGGGGAATTTCAATCCAGTTCCAGTAAAATGTGCACTCTGCAATTTAAGTAAGAAGAATGAGATAAGTGTATAGTTTTTTAGTTGCTGTGTCAAAACAAAAAGAAACAAAAGAACAAAAATTTGACAAACTCTAATTAAGGGAGAAGGGCTTTATTTTGATACAGTATTTAAGAAGCAACACAGTCCACTTTGACAGAGAAGACAGAACTGCAAAGTGTGTGTGTGCGGGGGGGGGGGGGGGTTGATGAAGCCTTGTGCCTGCAGAAGCCGGAAGGGGCATCAGATCCCCTTGGACTGGCAGTTGTGAGCTGCAATGTGAGCGCTCACTGGCAGCGCATACTTTTAATGTCTGTACATTCTCTCTAGACTCCAATGTTGTATTTAGATCAGCATAGCTTTATATTTATCTTTAAAGCATGTGATCCCTTAGTGGAGGCATACAATTCTGTGTCCACAGCCCATGGAATTGTGCTGTGTGTATTCATGGCAAGTCTTTCCAGCTAAGTTTAGCCTTTTGGGAAACAACTTTATAGATATACCTGAAATGTGTTTCCATGGTAATTCTAAATCCAGCCAAGTAGACAATGAGAATATATCATCATAGAAAAAAAATTCTTTCTTAAATGAATTGTATCATAACTCTAGAAATAAATAAAAAGAACTTAGAAGTTTTAGGATGCCCCAAAATAATTAAAATAGTAATGTCTTAAATCCAGAATTTGGTCCTTTATCTCAGCAATGCCGCTAGTTTGAGTCAGCATTACTGAAACTTAAGCAGTATTACTTGGAAATGGAATAATATTACCAAAAGTATTTAAATTATTAGGTAAACCAATATGGATATCCAGCGATCATTTGTTGTTCCTTCGTGACAGTTAGCTCCAAAGTTTCTTGTTTTTAAATATGTCTTCCTTAAGAATGAGCACTCTCATCTGGGGCTGCTAATCTCTGAGAAGAATAGCACTGTTACCCTACTTCTCCTTTAATTCACTGGAGGGGTTCAGCCTCTGTGATAGGCCTCCTGAACCTTCTACTATAATTCAGGTCTTTATCATTCAAGTTCTGAGGGTACAGACTGTTGAGCTCCACTGTTTCTTATGCCACTTTCCTATCTATCTTTCTGTGTTTCTAATCAGTTTAAAATATTGCCTTCTTTCAGTAACATTCAGTTAAAAAATATCCAAGAATCCATTTGATCTTATTATTAATTCATGAACAAATTAACCTTGACCTAAAGGAATTCTATTCCTCTTTTAGTGGACATTTCTCCAGATAACCTTTTGTATGTATTATAGGTTTTTTTTTTTAAATGCTTCTTTGAAATATGGTGCTTTGGTATTGTGCTTCATGGATTTGTATAAATATTCTTTATTCTATGATTAAAGGGACAGGGCATCTCTGTCTTTTCATTACTAAGTATCATTCTAAGGGCAATTGATTTCATTCTGCAAAGAAAAATGCTCTTGTAGAAGGAAATCTCAAATATTTAATATCCACTAAAATGTCCNAAGGCTGCTATGAACATAGTGGAACATGTGTCCTTGTTGCCAGATGGAATATCTTCTGGATATATGCCCAGTAGAGGTATTGCAGGATCTTCTGGTAGTACTATGTCCAATTTTCTGAGGAACCGCCAGACTGATTTCCAGAGTGGTTGAACCAGCTTGCATTCCCACCAACAATGGAGGAGTGTTCCCCTTTCTCCATTCTCTCTAGACTCCAATGTTGTATTTAGATCAGCATAGCTTTATATTTATCTTTAAAGCATGTGATCCCTTAGTGGAGGCATACAATTCTGTGTCCACAGCCCATGGAATTGTGCTGTGTGTATTCATGGCAAGTCTTTCCAGCTAAGTTTAGCCTTTTGGGAAACAACTTTATAGATATACCTGAAATGTGTTTCCATGGTAATTCTAAATCCAGCCAAGTAGACAATGAGAATATATCATCATAGAAAAAAAATTCTTTCTTAAATGAATTGTATCATAACTCTAGAAATAAATAAAAAGAACTTAGAAGTTTTAGGATGCCCCAAAATAATTAAAATAGTAATGTCTTAAATCCAGAATTTGGTCCTTTATCTCAGCAATGCCACTAGTTTGAGTCAGCATTACTGAAACTTAAGCAGTATTACTTGGAAATGGAATAATATTACCAAAAGTATTTAAATTATTAGGTAAACCAATATGGATATCCAGCGATCATTTGTTGTTCCTTCGTGACAGTTAGCTCCAAAGTTTCTTGTTTTTAAATATGTCTTCCTTAAGAATGAGCACTCTCATCTGGGGCTGCTAATCTCTGAGAAGAATAGCACTGTTACCCTACTTCTCCTTTAATTCACTGGAGGGGTTCAGCCTCTGTGATAGGCCTCCTGAACCTTCTACTATAATTCAGGTCTTTATCATTCAAGTTCTGAGGGTACAGACTGTTGAGCTCCACTGTTTCTTATGCCACTTTCCTATCTATCTTTCTGTGTTTCTAATCAGTTTAAAATATTGCCTTCTTTCAGTAACATTCAGTTAAAAAATATCCAAGAATCCATTTGATCTTATTATTAATTCATGAACAAATTAACCTTGACCTAAAGGAATTCTATTCCTCTTTTAGTGGACATTTCTCCAGATAACATTTTGTATGTATTATAGGTTTTTTTTTTAATGCTTCTTTGAAATATGGTGCTTTGGTATTGTGCTTCATGGATTTGTATAAATATTCTTTATTCTATGATTAAAGGGACAGGGCATCTCTGTCTTTTCATTACTAAGTATCATTCTAAGGGCAATTGATTTCATTCTGCAAAGAAAAATGCTCTTGTAGAAGGAAATCTCAAATATTTAATATCCACTAAAATGTCCAGCATATAACCTGTAATTTTCAGATCAAGTCTTTATCAAGTCACAGAAGCTCCAGTTATGTTAGTAATTATTGTTAATTAAAATTTAAGGTTCTAAAAAGGTACAGTGCAGGTATTACTATCAATGTTTTACTTTAGACAAGAGATGCTCAATTACTATAAAAAGTAGACCCAAAAATGTAGTGTCTCATATTATCTCAGTGTGACAGCAGGAAATGTGGAGAAAAGTAATTTTCTGTGCTAGAGACAGTGTGACTTTCAAAGTATTCTTAGGCATGGCATAGTGTCCACATGCTACAACCTACAGTGAACAAGCACATGCAAGTGGTCAGAAACACACAAGCATTAGTATGCGGGCACAGGAACTCAAGTTTGGAAGTGTCCTGCACCAGTTCTGCTCACATTATCTGGGCTGGAATCGGAGATATATGGCTTTGAAGAAAAGACAGGGAACTAATGATTTTAAACCAGCATCACAGAAAAGCACTTGAGGACCTGCCAACTTAAAAGCTGGAAAGCTCAAGCAGAGGGTCACATAGTTGCCTGCCTATGGCAAAGAGGTCTCAACTAATGTATAAAGGGACTGATTATTTATCTGCAGTGAATTCTAATAAGTTTTTCCTTGTTTCAAATTTATACTGCTAAAATTATTTTGAATTGTAATACTCCTTCTCTACTGTTTGTGAGGAACTTGGACTATATCATGGTCTGGAATGAGATTTTTGAATAATGGTCTGGGGGAGACAGTTGCATCATGGTCTGAGAGAGATGAAATGCTTGGTCTAGAATAAGACACTTGCATCGTGGGCTGGGATGCTATGGTTGCGTTTATTCTTTGTGGAAGCTCTGTACTGTTTTGTTGGGAGGGGTGTTGCTGTTTTGTTTTTTGTTTTTTTTTTTTATTTCAAACCACAGTGTAAAATATTATTTTCACTTTTCTCACAGACTATTTATGCTATCATTTAGTAGTCCCTTAGCCCTGCAATAAAATAACGTTTTAACAATATCTATATGCAATGGAGAGTTTTCCCCCTTAGATTTTCTTAGCCTGTCCACATGGCACAGATTATCATTAAAAATGGCAATTTTATATAAATTAATTTTTCTATTTTGCCACTGATGTTATTGAGAAGTGCTTTCAGTCTGTGCTACCTGTGATTTGGCCTTAACATCTTTCTAACCCATATTTTAGTTTAAAAATTTCCCCCATATATATAAGCATTTTGCCATTTTATACTGTGATAGATTTTTCTAAAACCCAAATGTTGAGTTTATTTCTTTCTAAATTCTGTTGCAATTTAAACTTATTTTCTAATGCTTTTCATTGTTACTAAATCATTGATATGCCTCTATAAATACTAATAAAGAAATTTAAAAATTTAAAAAAACATTGTTTTTACTGTTATAAAGTTAACGTATTTTTCTATAATTAAAACTGGACATTGTTACATATGATAACCTCCATAAAAATTTTTACCTAGGAGCTGGAGAAATGGCTCAGCAGCTAAGACTGCCCTTCTGGAGGTCCTGAGTTCAATTCCCAGCAAACACATGGTGGCTCACAACCATCTGTAATGGGATCTTATGCCCTCTTCTAGGGAGTCTGAAGAGAGCAACAATGTACTCACAGACATAAAATAAATAAATCTTTAATTTTTTTTTAAATTTCACCTGTGATTATGTATGTACCCTAAAACAATAATGATGAAGCTAAAAGTAAAAAAGAAGCCTTCATTTTCTTCAATATTCATAATTTGTATTATTCAGCAAGTTCATAGAATTCAGATGTCATATTGAATTAGAATATATTGAAATATTATGATATATCAATATTAAAAATAAATGAAAATAATTATATATTTGAACTGAAAAAAATCTAACTATATAACAAATGTGAATACAATTGTATTTCTTCTTCTTCAATATACCTTTGAATCAATGTTTCTCCACACAACAAAGAGTAACTCACAAGTCTAGTTCACACTTTGCAACATCCTTGGTAGTTTATGGAAAACATCTACACTTGAGACAAAGTCTAGTGTATAAATACTACCACTAAACTTACAGTAATAATTTATTACACAGCTGCAACAACATGTCTTAGAAAAGGTGCAATAAGAATGTGCACAGTGGAACCCTATTACAAAAGCAGTACCTATGTATGTAGACACACACACAATCACATACACACATAAAGACACATTAAACACACATGCACACACACAGATACATGTACATATGTGCTCAGATAAGCTTATTTTTGACCTATTCAAAGTTGGTCAATCATGACCAGGCATGACGGTCCACACCCTTAATTTTGTCACGTGAGGCACAAAGGCAAAAATCTGTGTGAATTCAAGGTGAGGTCTATATCATGTGCTCAAAAAAATTGTTAGTTAACATATTGTCTATTCAGTTGTATATTTTAGATATAACATACTGTGAATGCAATATAAATTGCTTTTTTATTTTACAGTTTAACTTTAGAACTGAATCTACTTCAAATGCATGCAACAAGGCCATTTTTCACAATAGAGCTCAGTCAAAACAGTAATATACAAACTGAGATGATAAAAAAAATTAAGTTGTGACTGAATGAGATTGTGGTACTATTTCGATATTTATTATATCTAAATGTATATCATATATCACAGCACTGAAATGTATTAGAACTAGGAATATGAGATTTGAAATCTGTTAAGTCTAAATACTTGAAAGTTTTTCCTTTTTGAATTTACATTTTTCTATCCTCGATGAATTCTGTTTTCAAGCTTATTTAGCGTGTCTCTAGTGTCTGCCAGCAAACCCTGCTGGATCTACGCTGCTTTGCTGAGAGTGTTCCATCTGTAACTGATCCAAGACTTTTCTAGCAGTGTTTTGTCCACTAATGGAGTGCATCCTTTTAGAGTGACTCCATCTTCGTGATTAATGCTGATGACTTACTTGCTCTCTCTTCTAGGTGGTGGAGACTAATCTGGTTGCTTTTGACTGTCACTGGATCATCATAAATGAGGTAAAGCCCACAACGCCTCTCCTATCAACAGCCACTTTTTCACACATGGAGCCTCCAAAGGGCCTCACCTCTAAGAGGGAGCAGAACAGGAAGCAAAGGCTCAGTGTACTGCATGAATGCTCTCTAATAAAAATAGAAACAAGTTTTTATCTGAATTAAGTTAGTGGAGAAAGCCTTCCCACTGAGCATCCAGCTTTTAGCTTTCCTAGCTGCACACACTGCCTACTTAAGAGACATCATCTATATGAAACGTTCAGTTCTTCTTTGTAACCAATGTGAATCTCCTAGGGGAGAGTCTTTGCTCCATTTGTATTTTATTGTATTATTTAATAAAAATGTTCACATCTGTCTCCCTACTTGAGGATTTAATGGTTCAGCATATGAACATAAATCAACAAAGAACAAGGGTGGTTTTTTTTTCACCCACAAAGAAATACAACTGTTTTAAAAATCCAAAGATTGTCAAATTCCTTTAGATTTTTTGCCTAACATTTTGCACAGGTAATACAAAGTATTCAGAGTACGTTGCAATCTAAGAATATTATTTCTTTGGTAGTTGACAGTCAAGATCAGCAAAGACAGCAACAGACTAGATGTGGACAAATGGGTGACAACACATTGCAGCACGATATGACCTCAGAATGAGGTGTTTTACAACTCTGCCTAGAATTTATAGATTGTGTATTACTTATGTACCAATGCTGCTCTTAGAATTATAGGGTGAACAACCGGGGGTATTTGTAAGAATCCAGGGCAGAGAAAGAATATGTTCTGAACATAGACAGAAGATTATATCTGGTGAGGAAAGATGAGAGAGGAAGAGAGGAAAAGAGTGAAAGGCGGGACAGAAAGAGAGACAGAGACAGAGAGAGACAGAGAAAGACACAGAGACATTCAGACTTTTGATGCTGAGGGAGCCTGGAGGCCAGCATCTACTTCAGTACGCTAATGGGCATTACAGAGAGCCATTTGTCTCTTCTAGTGATGAGGGAAATGGCTCCATTTGGTAGAGGAAAACTAGATTGGCAGTTTCCTTAGGGACAAACACTTAGATAACCACAAGAAATCCTGCTATGGTCCAGGACTACATTTTGGACCTAACACTTACAACTTTCCTGTATTATACATCTATCTGCTGTCCTGGGGTTTATTAAGAGAATCAGTAAAGTTCTATCCTAAAAATGCCTGAGGAATGACTCAAAAGCTGCTGCCACAGTACCCATCTTTTCCTGTTACCCTCACTATCACTCTCCTGTCACCTGATCAACTCTGAAAGTGGCAAGGGTGTGGGTGTGTGTGTATTTGAGGGTCCGTAGAAGATAAACGCTGTTACACTCCAAATGGAAAAGTAAAATACAAATATTTCTCCTATATAGGATTCCATCTTTTTAGCTCAGAGTAAAGATACTGAAGCCATCTCCCCATCCTCTGGCAGTGCCAAGCTTTACGCTATATGGTTTGTCACTATATTCCTTCTGTATTTTCTATGAGATTCCTGCAGGAATGGGAGCACTGATCTCTTACAGTGACCTTCTGATCATGCCTACTCATTTCCATCTAAGTGATTATGCATAAGACTAGAAAGAAAGCAACACTGAAAAGAATTTAGTGAACTTTCAGAAACGTTCAGAGAAAAAATTTTGTTTTTCTAAAAGAAAACTAAAGGATGAAGATATTAGCAGTTTTACCAATGAAAAGCTTCAGTTGCTTTTGGCTTTGTTTTGAATTATATTTTTGAAATCTCCATTGTCTTTAGTTTAATTATTTTGTAGATTTATTTATTTATTTTAAATTTTCTATTAGATATTTTCTTCGATTGCAATTCAAATGCTATCACAAAAGTCCCCCCGCACTGCTCCCCTACCAACTCACTCCCACATCTGGGCCCTGGTGTTCCCTTCTACTGGGGCATATAAAGTTTACAAGACCAAGGGACCGTTCTTCCCAGTGATGGCATACTAGGCCATCTTATGCTACATATGAAGCTAGAGACAGGAGCTCTGGGGGTACTGGTTAGTTCATATTGTTGTTCCACATATAGGGTTGCAGACCCCTTCAGCTCCTTGGGTACTTTCTCTAGCTCCTACATAGGGGACCCTGTGTTACCTCATACAGGATGATATCCTCCAGACACATCCGTTTGCCCCAAATTTTCATAAATTCATGGTTTTTAATAGCTGATTAGTACTCCATTGTGTAAATGTACCACATTTTCTGTATCAATTCCTCTTTTGAGGGACATCTGTGTTCTTTGCAGCTTCTGGCTATTAAAAATAGGGCTACTATGAACATAGTGGAGCATATGTCCTTATTACCAGTTGGAATATCTTCTGGGGTATATGCCCAGGAGAGGTAATGCTGGATTCAGTGGTAATATTATGTCCAGTTTTCTTAGGAACCACCAGACTGGTTTCCAGAGTGGTTGTACCAGCTTGCAATTCCAACAATGGAGGAGTATTCCTCATTCTCCACATACTTGCCAGCACCTGCTGTCACATGAATTTTTGATCTTAGCCATTGTGACTGGTGTAAGGTAGAATCTCAAGGTTGTTTTGATTTTCCTGATGATTAAGGATGTTGAACATTTTTTCAAGTGCTTCTCAGCCCTTGGGTATTACTCAGTTGAAAATTCTTTGTTTAGCTCTTTACCCCATTTTTAATGGGGTTATTTGAATTTCTGGAGTTCAGCTTCTTGAGCTCTTTGTATATATTGGATATTAGTCCCATATCAGATTTAGGATTGGTAAAAATTCTTTCCCAATCTGTTGGTGGCCTTTTGTCTTATTGACAGTATCTTTTGCCCTACAGAAGCTTTGCAATTTTATGATGTCCCATTTGTTGATTCATGATCTTACAGCACAGGCCATGGCTGTTCTGTTCAGGAATTTTTCCCCTGTGCCCATTTGAGGGTTTTCCCCACTTTCTCCTCTTTAAATTTCAGTGTCTCTGGTTTTATGTGGAGATCCTTCAACCACTTAGACTTGACCTTCATACAAGGAGATAAGAATGGATCAATTCCCAGTCTTCTACATGATAATCACCAGTTGTGCCAGCACCATTTGTTGAAAATGCTGTCTTTTTTCCACTGGATAGTTTTAGCTCCCTTGTCAAAGATCAGGTGAGCATAGGTGTGTGGATTCATTTCTGGGTCTTCGATCCTATTCCATTGATCTACCTGTCTGTTGCTGTACCAGTACCATGCAGTTTTTATAATGTCCTTCTTAAAATCTTCTCCCACCATCATGAGATATGATTTTAAATCCATGTCTTGCTTTTCAGGTATGTTGGGGTTGTGATGATGCCCATTGTTCTTGGTTTCTGTTAGTAAGAGTCTTATGTTTGCCTTTCACCATCTGGAAATCTCTGGTGTTTATGTTCAAGCTGTCTCTGGTTGGAGCTTTATCCTCCTGTGATTCTGTTAGCCTCTGTCAGCACTCCTGGGAGTCCACATTTCACCTGAGTTCCTGTTGTCAGAGCACTCTCTGCAGGCGAACTCTACTCTTGCAGGGCAGGTGTCCAGCAGTCTGGAGCTCTGATCTACCTCCTGAGTTCTGGGGTCAGAACCCTCCCTATAGGCCGACTCTCCTCTGGCAAGGAATGTGCCCAGGAGTCTGGGTCTCAGCCCCACCTTCTGGCTGGGGGTGTAGGCTGATGGGACCCTCACCAAGAAGCCCTGTTGCTTCTATTGCCCATGTGCTCTCAGGTGATCAGGAGGTCCTCGGTGTGCTAGGGGTCCTTCAGTGTGGAGAGTCCTCTGGTGCCCTAGATGTCATTGACAAGGTTCATGCAGAAGATGGTGGGGCTGGCCTGGACCTGAATGGATCCTAGCGTCTGGTCAGGTGGGGTTCCTTTGTCCTTGTTCCTGCTGGCACAAAACCCTCCGAGATTCTTTGGAGCTGATGTTGCATTCCACTCAATGTGATCCCTAGGTGATCTTGAGGTCCTCTGGCTTGTAAAGCACTCTGGAGCCCTTAGTGGCCTCTGCTTGGCTCAGAAGGAAAATGTCAGGAGTGTCACAGATTTATTTTTGTTTATAAACGAGGAATCCCTGTTTTCAGCTCACACATGACTTCTGTTAAAAGACCACATATGTCCCCTGCTTCAGGTCAGACAGGAAGCATCTACACTGTGTCCACAAAGCAGGCTAGACAGAAAAAGGGAGCTTCTTGCCTCCTTAGCAAATGATCAAACAAATGAATATGATCTCTGCAGAAGGAACCCTTGCATTATTTCTTTTTCCATCTTCTATGTGGCTCCTACAGTGATACTTGAATCTTGAAAGCAAACGTGAGTAAAGTAGCAAAAACAGAATGGACGGGTGTTTCCCCACCACTCAAGGTCAACTAGAACTTCAGGGGAAAGGTCTCCTTTATAGTCTTCATATTATAAGCTAGGTATATTATACAGAAGTAGTAGAGTAGACCAACATGTATTTCCTTGATGATATATTAGCTACCTTGTTGCAAAAGAAAATTTCCATTAACTAAAGCAATTTAACTTGTCAACCACTCATTCAATATTAGAACTCCAGAAGGTGAGAGAAAAGCTCAATTCTTTTCTCAACCTGGAAACTTTGCTGTTAATGCTTCCAAGGATAGCTTCATCATCACTGGCTTGAAACTGTCATGTGTTTTACTGCTGGTCGTACTTTATCAGTCCTTGGCGGAAGTGCTATTTCTCTCTCGCATTAAATACTGTTTAGAACAAAAATAAAATGTCCATAGCCCATGCCATTTACATCAGCTACTGCTTTTATCTGAACGAAACAGAAGCACAAAGAATGAGCATGTTTGCAAAGAAAAGTATTATCAGCCAGTCTATCCAAGGTCAGCTCTCTCTTTCTATCCCTGTTCCACTTAGCCACCTCATTCTCCTGAAGTCTACTTCAAGAAATTTGAACTACATCCTTTTCTCCCATGTTTGTTTGTTTGTTTGTTTGTTTGTTTGTTTGTTTTTCCATTCCCATGCTTATTATAAAAACTAATAGAGGAATGATGATTTATTCTTAGTTCAACAAATGGGGGAAAAAAAACATGGATTTTTCACATTTGTTAAAAAGCTGCATATCTCCCAGAGTAACAACAAAACCCTCACAGACATGTCAGATGCCCATTTAACTGAACATAGGTGATTTTGTCTACGTCACTTTGCATAACTATAGTTTAGTAGCTAATTTTAAAATGGATTGCAAAAATTTATTTAATCTTACTGCACCAATAGTTTTATAGAGAGGGATTATAAATCAAAGTTGACATTATGCATTAAGGCACAAGTTGTAGAAACTTGAAAACAGTATATTTCGTTTTAATTTGCTACAAGTACATGGTACTAATGAGAGGCTGTACAGCTCACAGAGAGCAATCAATCAAGGTAGGCTTTGGTGATGGTGTTTCTAGTCTCCGCGAGCTCAGTGGGTCTGTCTCACAACAGACTTCTGTATCAGTAGTAACATCCCTTTAGGGACCAAAGCAAATGACTTGGTTCTTTATTTGTTTTACAAAAGACAGAACTTAGATAGGAAGCTCATCTGGTTCAGTGGCACTGCTTCTAACTCCTGGTGATGATAGCTCTGATCTTCAATGCCTCATGTCATTCCAGTGACTTAAAACAAGTTTAAAGTCATAATTCTCTGTGAGTCCACGAGGAGTGCGGTTATGGAAGAAGACTTTAGTTTGGAGATTTAAATTCTCATTTTGAAATTTCAAATCTTAGACATTTAGTGGCTAGTTTGGATTTTTTGTTTGTTTGTTTGTTTGTTTACTGATTAGTTGACCTCTATGTTAATAATCAATCAAGAAGAAAATTACCATTCTCTTCCTGTTCCTCCTGATTTTATTTCAGATTCCAATATAGTGTTTGCAAAATTACTTGATGTGAGGGTTGTATTTTCTTGAAATGCTACAGGGTCAACTGTGCCACAGTATGAAGAACATAAACATATCATAAAATCATCTTTTAAAACTGCAGCATAGCAGACTACAACATCTCATTACTAAAATTTGCTAGGTCAGGATTATTTACCATTTTCAAGGCATTATTAGCATCTAATACTAAATTTTCAGCTACTGATTCTTTAAAAGGATGGTTTAGTAAAACCCTATGACTGATTCATGCAGTATAATTTCAGTTGCCCAATACTTACTAAATACTCCCTATGATCCAGGAAATTCATTAGATGCAAAGAGATGAAAGGAAGAGAAAGCAAGAACCTATGAGGAAAAACAGACAACAAACTTTTTCTGAAAGAATGCACTTCAGGCTCTCAACTGATTTAACAGAGCTTGAAAGTCTTTTTGTCCTCCCACTTTCTCTTTATTTCAACCTAAAGTTGACCTACTTCAGAATTTCAAGAATACTGAACTCTAAAGGATTTGGGGGGACAGTGTGCGTTTCTGTCTTCTTAGCAGATAATCTCTTGTGTTTTCCCTCACTGGCCCTTACAAAGTTCAGAGTCCAGTCTACATTAAACAATTAATGTAAATTTAATGTTTACTTGGATATATTAATTCAACTTCAACTAACTTATGCTTATTAGTAATTACTCTTTGGGAAAATAGTGTTGTGCTTTCTTCCCAAAGAAGTAAAATTAAAGTCAGCTATGATGGACAAACCTGTTTTTATTATAGTATTAATTCTATGTTCATAAATAGATGCAAATGAAGACTCCAAAGACAATGTTAGAATTCTGATTCTTCAAAGTCTTTAAAAACCCAGATATTTCAGTATCCCTTTATAGAAATCAATTCGTATGTTTGGTAGTGCTGGGGTCTTAAGTAGCGTTCATTTTTTTTTAAACTAGCTGTTTTTGGAATTGCTTTCAAAATCATAAAATTTAAACATTACTTTTAAAAATAGTCATGTAGACCCTGATTGCTCAAAGGTTTGCTGTGTTAAAACAACCATTTACTTAGGAATTTTTTTCTTATTTTGAAAGTATTTCTTTTTTAGACTAACTGATCAAGTGTCATGAAATATGTATATGACTTTGTATGTGCATACGACAAGTGTGTGCATACTTGAAACATACGCTTTGGAGAGCAAAATAATATTCTTGTCAATATGAAGCCCATCCCGATCAGACTGGCACACCGCTTTGAATAGGTTTGAAGATCAAGAGTCAAAACTAAAACTGCAAGTAAGATTTTTGAGACAGACTGTTCATTTCCCTCAGAATGGCAGATTCTTCTTCCTCAGAAAATTACTTTTGTTTTCCTTTCTCACATAATAACGCACAAAATATGTTCTATTCAAGTTGGCATTCCTTCAGATTTATTTGAAGATATGTAGCAGAGAACTTCATCTCATGGAACTTTTGGGTTGTAAACAGCCCTTTCTGCATTTGGAGACAGACCTATAAAAGGGTTTGTCTTAGGGCAAGTCTCAAGACAGAAGATCTTATTCATTTAGAGCTATCAGTCACTGAACACTGACATATTGTGAGTTTACTATCTTTATTGCCATCATTCTTAAATATTAATCAACATGATTCTATTAGGGTGATGCGGCTTCTTTTATAATTAGCACACACCATTTTTTTTCTTTATTTTTTATGTAATTTCTAAAATCTTCCATGAATAAACAAATTCCGAATGAAGAGCTTTGAGTCTCCATGATTTTTTTTATTTATAAACTGTTAGTAAACAGTGATTCAGTGTCATTTAAAAAAAAATAAAAGGGAAAACCAGATAAATGAGCTAACATTTTGCCTGAAAAAAGTAAGCCTCTTTTATCTACAGATTTTAATTTTAATATGCTGGCTTGTAGTTCATCACCTTGTGAAGATCAGAAGAAGATGGCAATGTTTGAAAATTTGGGTAAATAGTTATCTGGTTAGGAAAGAATCCCATTATAACATAAAGAGAAATCAGTTTGTCATTTGATACCTTCTGAGAGAAACTTCCTGGCTATACAATGAAGTATTTTAAAACACTGAAAGATATTGAATAGCAAAGTTGATATTAATTCACTTTAAAATTTTTCAGATGAATATCAGGTATTAAAATAGAACTGACTGGACACTGTTTAATTCTGCTTTATAAGCAGGTAATGGAAAATTCAAAGTACTAGCCTTTTGCCAGACAAAGTTTAGGTGACCAGTGAAATGACACAGACTAAGGGGAAAAGACATTTAAGCTGCTGAAAGCCATTGTTTATGGTGCATTAAGGATTAATCGCCCAGAACTTCCTGATGTTACTGTGGATACAACTGATGGCAGGTGTTATTTTACTTTTAGAGAAACCTATATTTCATAAAGAACATATAGAAGGGGTGAGTTTTCTGGCTATATGCCACAAAGAATGATAATTTGTAATGAACATTGTACAAAAAAGAAGAAAATTGATGCTTTCTTGGAGGTCTGTTTCTCTTCATCATACAGGGTTGCTTCCTTGGATAGAAACATAAGAGTGCACATGACAGCCCATAACTTCCCATCACGAATCACTTATAGTCATTGCATAAAAATCAATTTGCAATAATCTGTTCATCGCCAAAAGCTTTATTGGCTTAAAAGGTTTCAAATGGACACAATGGAGTACAGGCTGCTTTAGGAAAGACTGCTGGGAAACTAAAACTTTGGTTTGTCACTTTTGTTCTAATCCCAAATAAAGCAGACATATGCCCATGAGACACTGTTGTTTTTGTATTATTTCTATGTCTGTTAGCCTAACCTTTGAACCTAATGTCAGAATAGGTGAAGGGAGTACAGAATGAATTTTTTACAGTTTGGCATGCATACACAGAGTCAGTATCGTTTACATAGTGCTAGATTTCATTGACATGGTTCATGCTAATCAACAAAGTTCCTTACATTTATGTAATGACCATGAGGAAAGTTCACTCTTTCATCAGTAGTTATTGAGAACTGACTCCTTCCAATAAGAAACATATATGGACATCAGTAAGGAAACATTTTAAGATAGTGTCTCTGTTTTGATTATAAAAAGAGAAAGAAATATTAAGATATGTTCTATGGGGGGTGTGGTGAGGTATGGGGGAAAGGGGTGCCTTGGCAGGCCCATGCCAAGACATCCCTCCCCCCTGAGGGACCAGCCACATGACGGTATAGTATAGAATAGAGTTTATTCAGGGCATGAGCAGGGGAGTTAAGAGAGTAGTAGAGGCAGAGAAAGGCAGAGAGAGGGAGAGAGTAGAGAAGTTGAGGCCAGCCATGACATCATGGAAAGGGGGAAAGGAATGGGGAGAGATGGGGAGCAAGAGGGCAAGAGGCAAGAGATAGAGTCAAGAGTAAGAGAGAGAATGGTGGGGCATGCAGCCCCTTTTATAGTGGGCCAGGCCTACCTGGCTCTTGCCAGATAATAGTAGGGAGTAGCATACCTGGCTGTTGACAGGTAACTGTGGGGGTGGAGTCCAAACAGAATACCAACTGTCTCCTTTGCTTTCTTTTTAGTTTGTTTACAACCCTTAATTTTCATTGCTAAGGACAACAAGGATGCATCTTACATCGCATCTCCCTTCCTTAGTACACAAAATACATCAAAAGCTATTAATGAATCATAAATTGTAACTGAATCTTATTTTGTGAACTTTCAATATTTTTCCCTTATATTTTCAGCATAATTGGTTATTAAATGACTTTTAATCAAGCATCTTTAAGCCACATGTTCCATGTAGACATGTTGAGACATGAGGTTACATAATATAAAGCAACAGAAAGCAAGTATGACTGAATTCATCATTTTGATGAATACACATAACTTTCATTGAATACTAACTAAATGAAGTGGATGTGTTAGGATGTGTTAGATTCCTTTGTACCTCCAAATAACCGGTCAGCAATTCTTTATGTATTTCTGCTAATATATTTAAGAACCGCTAATTCTTCCTCTTGTTATCTTTCAGGAAATAAATGATGTGGATGTTCAAGAACTTGTCAGGAGGTCCATTGGAAGGTTAACAATTATTCGTCAGACATTTCCAGTCCCCCAGAATATAAGTCAGCGCTGTTTCCGTGGCAACCATCGAATTTCTTCAACACTGTGTGATCCGAAGGATCCCTTTGCACAGAATATGGAGGTGGGTTTTAAGGGATGGGGTATATCTTCCACGGTGCATCTTTGGGGTCTGGGATGAAATTTCTGAGTGACACTAGAATGAGATGGCATACATTATTGTTCTGGGGCACATTCCATCCCCTGACAGCTAAGTGCCTTTGGCAGGGAGTGCAAAGAGCCTTTGTCTTTGATCCCTTTGATCCTATTGTAGGAAAAAAAAAACTACTTTCTTAATAAAAATACAATAAGTGAATCTTCCTTCTTTCTAAGCAAACAAGCAGATACATGGCATTTCCTGGAGTGGGACTGTGATTGACCCAAAGTTACACTTCAAAGTATTAAGTGAACAGAATTGCTTGAATTCTGTGACATAAAAGGCAGAGATATTTATTCCCTTTTAAAAGGATTTCTAGATTGAAGAACTTTAACTCTTTCTTTAAAAAGAAAAAAAGAAATGACGGCATATTTAACATTCAAAATGAGCGGTGGTGCTCTTTGCCCATATCCAACTCACAGAAGGGACAATGGCACCCTCACCATTACAGAAAGAATTTCAAATTAAACGCAAATTTCTGAATAGGAGACTGGAGAGTACCAAGTTTACAAAGTTTACTCAGAAACCTGTCTTTTAGACAGCTCTTGGAGACTATTTCTTTACCCTTCCCTTCCCTTCCCTTCTCTCTCTCTTCTCTTCTCTTCTTTCTGTTTTTTTTTTTTTTTTTTTTTTTTTTTTTTTTAAGAAAAGCCCTATCAGCTATTTTCCTCTTGCAGTGGAGATCTCAATCTGTTCTTTGGAAGCTGGTGTTAAGGAAAGCAGGCACCAGCAGCAGGGGGCCATGAATTCTCCAGCCCTGCAAAAGGCATTAGGAAGAAAGAATCAATCTGTCACATTCACTTATATGTGTAGTCAGTACAGGGCTATACTGCAAAACAAAGCTGCATGGTACAGCAGTCTCCCTGTGTACTGCAGGAGTGCTATGTCAACATCTGAGGATATTTAAAGGGTGATCATTAGGTATCAGCAAAGATTGGTCACCATCAATTTTGCAAATCAAATATATATATATATATATATATATATATATATATATATATATATATATTTCAGAAGTGTCATCCTTTAAATAGTTAAGTACAGAAAATATTTTACTCCCTAGAATTGTTTTAATAATGTAGAAATACACCTATAAGAAGACTAATTTGTTCCCCACAATATCTTATAAGGTAATTGTGTAAAACCCAGTCTTAGATAGCTAATTCCACAGTCTCCGTCACTCATGAGCTGCTTAGAAGATTGCCATTTACCCTGATATTTCCTCATATTTATTCGTATTAATCCCATGGTTCCAAGATTATTTAATATTCAAATAGCTGCTCCTTACTATGTTTTAAGGGAACTTAGGTTTAGCATGTTCCATGCAAGAGACTCTAAAGCCTCACCATGGCTGTCTAAATGTTAGTGCTACTTTTAATTTTATGTTTGTGATGGGTTCTTTACATCATAACTGATTATGAGGATAATGTGAAAATGACAGGAATCTAAATTAAGAAAAACATAAAGTAAGTTTAACTTAGAAAATTATGAAATGTTAAAATCTGTTTACAGCAAAAGAAGTATAAGGAAATATAAACACTTAGGAACACCAATGACTGACATTTGTGGAAGGCAGAGAGCACTCAAAGTCCATTTGCTTAACAGTGTGACTGTTGATTTAGATAACCACACAACAAGCACTTTCTCTTTATGTTCCCACCCACACTCAGGGGAGGAAAGGGTGTCCTGCAGACACACCGCCCCACCTTTTAATTTCTTCCTTTTGTTCTCAAATCTACAAATGAAAGAGATCAAAAAGAGGTTATTTGGGGGGGTGGTTGTTTCATATTAGCTTACCTCTTATGTCTGATAGAATTATACTAAATATTTACTATATGAGAATGAGAAGTGACAAACTTTTTATATGGAAAGATTTACATAATTATGAGAATGCGTTCAGAGCTCTTGAATTTAAAGTATTCCACTATAAGAAGAGATCTTGGTATGTAGCCCTTCCCAGGCTTTAAAGATTTATCTGACTCTAGTTAGAGAAAGCAACTAAATCAATGGCTCTCTGCAATAAATTCTCACTGGGTTCTCACTACCTGGTAGTTCAGGAGTAGAGAGTTTCTTAGGAAAAGAAGCCCTCTCAGCTCAGGTCTGTGAGGCAAAGCAGGTGATGAGGGGGGCCACAGATAGACTTTTATCTCAGCATTCTGGAGTGCCCAACTGAAAGCAATGCCTATGAATGCAAGTATGCAAATAGGGCTCAGGTGTGCACCAAGGCTAGAAATTGAATTCTAACATAGAGTGGACTTGTGTGCTGAGAGAAGATGAGAAACTACAGACCTGCCGGTGGGCTCCTAACCACTACCTTTTAAATGCATTAAGAAAGGGGAAACAGGTGTGGAGACCGTTGAAGACAAATTTCATAAATCTTAAATTAGATATCAAAAAGCAAATAACCCTGGATTAGCTGAAGTTGTATCATAAGTAACAGTGACAGAGTGAAGACTGGAGTTTGAGGGAAGCAGCCTTTCCTGCAGGCTGAAGCTTTGTTAGCTTGGGTACAATGGAGAGAAAAAAGAAGGTGCCCCAGTTTTTCCAAGAAAACCCGAGGGTTAAGACCATGAATGCAATTTCGAGGGACAAAGCTGGCCTTGTACAAACAAAACTCATTACAGAATGTAAATTGGTGGATTAGAAAACACAAGAGTTTGTAGTTTGTTATTGTTTTGGTTTTTTGACACAGGTGTTTTTTCTATGTAGCCCTGGCTATCCTAGAACTCATTCTATGGACAAAACTTGCCTTGAAATCCCAGAGATCCATTTGCCTTTGTCTCCCAAGTCTTGGGATTAAAGGCTTTTACTACCATGCCCAGTCTTGCTTTGAAGATTTGAAGGGTATACATCCATGCTTAAACCACGCTTGCTAAATAATTGTTCAGAGCAATCAGTGAGCTAGCAGATACGATCAGAATACCACTAATGTAATTTAGAAAGAAAAATGAAAAATGTGGGAGGTAGAATCAAAGTCCCAGAGATTGATTTACAATTACAATCTTCAAGACAAAAGGGAACAGTTCTTTTAAGATTAGTATAATAAATAATAGTAGTGTGCAAAACTACACATGTTTATATAAGTTGTAAAATATGTTAGTAAGTTTTTGAGTATTTCATATAAGAAAACAGAACTTTTTTTAGAACAAGCAAAGTCAAAATAAACATTTTCAAATAGTTATTTTTTTTAAATCTGTTTACTATACTGGAAGACTAACAGTGTTATACATTACAAACTGAGTTTATATAACATTTGGCTTTTTTTTTTTCAGAACTCCTTGAGAAAAACATTGAAAAAATCCAGCAAGGTAGATACCACTCAGACATTCTCAATCCTAAGGATAAATGTCAGTAATTCTGTCAATAGGAAAGTGTTCAAATACTTAAAATATTATTATATATTTACTTTAGAAACTATAACATTAGAGATTTTATAAAAGTAAAATACTTCAAATAATCTGTAGACCAAACTAATTTTCTCTAAGTCATTGAGTACAACTGAACAACCTATAAATGTCAATCAAATCTCTAAAGATTTGATAAACCTAGAATATCCTTTAATTCATTCTGTGGCACCAAATACATTCTGGTGTGCACTGCTTACCACCAGCTATTCTTTTAAGGTCAGTTTAGAAGTACAGAGCCAGAACCTTCCTCCGTGCCTAGATAAATATCCTCTGACCTCCAATTTAATTCTTACTGTGTCAATCTCCACTTGATCAAAATTGTAAAGGACATGAACCTATGAGGGAAAAGATTATGTAGTATTACATAATCAAGGTCAGAACTGTTAGTATTGACTTGTAATAATCCTTAAGGTTGAAATTCCACAGAAATCAAGTAATTCCACAGTCAATTACATAAAAATCTAGGTAGAAGAGCCTTGGTCTGACAGCTGCTCAAAAACGTTACTTTGAAGGCAAATTCAATATGATCACAGCGCAAGTCAAATCTGCTCTGAACCACTTTAATACAGTCTTGGACTCTGTGTCAAAAGCACTTTGCCAAGATCAAGAGAGAAACGGTCTTCCGTTCCTATCTCCTAGGCAGCTCACATCTGCATTAATGTGTCGGTTCTAGTTACTAAACTTTTTATGGAGAGGAGAAACCGGAGACATACAAAGGATGAGGTCTAGTGTGGCAGGCAACCTAGAAACTGTACCCAGCAGTGATCAGCAGAAGGACAGAGAGTATTACAGGGCAAGTGACAGATGGTTTGCTGGTGTCAGAGAACAAGTGTGATGGCAGGAACATGGATCAGTTATGGGAGAGCGGATGCTGGCGTGCAAGATTGTAAAACACAGGATTGTGTTCAGATTTTCAGATAGTCATTTATGTGTAAGGAATGAAAGTTTGCATAAAACTTGAAACCAGCTTTTTACATACTGAGACAGATGGCTTGGCATCACTGTGTGGGACAAGTCAAAGACCTCATGAAGGCAGTGACCATAAGGTCACTAGATGGTGTTGAAAGGGAGATGAGCAAACAAGAACCTCAAAGGAGAATGAGAACCTGCTTGCGGAAGAAGTAATAAAGTAGGAGAACTGACAGCTCAGAAAAAGTCAGCATAGCTTACTGACAATGTGTTTGCAATGTGGACAAATGGAGGGAAGCAGGCAGGCACTGGGAACATCTCTCATGTGTCAGGCTCAAAAGCACTTGCTGTTACAGCAAGCAAGGGTGCTCAGAAAACATGTCTTAGGTATGAAGAAAAAGACACTGTATTGTCAGGTATGAAAAAAAAAATGCCCAAATTCCTTATGTTTTAATTTCTGTTGTAATTGTAATCCCCTTTCAACTTTACATTCTTCTCTCCACTTGTCCCACTCTTTGACTTCTTTTGACAATTGTGTATTGGAAACCAAGTATGTTCCAGACAATTTGGTAAGTCAAGAGAGGATTAGAAAAAGTAAGAAGAAGACAGAATCATATCAAAATAAAAAAATAAAATAAAAAAGCAAGGACATACAACATGTATCTTCATCCAAAACTTTTTAAAAGCCTTAACAGTTCAGTGATTTTTCAGTGGAGGGATGAACTGAGTGTTCTTGGAGCCACAGGAAGGATGGCTATCAAGAGCTTTGGGAGAGGAGAGTCATTGTCTTTGAGGAGTGACACAGCTACTTCTGCTTCAATAGATACCTTCATCCAATGTACTGGAAAGTGGTCCTGTTTAAACACAGTGGATCAAAGAAGAAGCAAAATACATGAAATGGATAGGCAATTGGTAACAGTAAGGGGTAACAGTGGTCAGGGTAGGAAGAGGATAAAAGAGAGTGGAAGCATTAGTGGAAACAGGTATTTAGTACATTCCACTATGAAACATTCATGAAATAAATTACCCTTTAAAGGACTACCTAGGTCATCAAGCAGAAGGAAGGATTATCAGAAGTATTCTCCTACAGTGTAACCTTTGAACAGAACATGACTAAAGTTAGCTATTTGGAGAGAGAAGAAAAAAAAGGGGGGGGGGGAAGGATTCTGTCTCACACAAAGCAAAGGAAGGGTCCAAGTTTAGATAAAGGTGGCGGAATCTAGTGTAAGGAGTGTTCCAGGACAGCATTGGAGGCAGGAGTGAGGAGTGGTCCAGGACAGGTGAGAAGAAAGAGTGAGGTGTAGTCCAGAACAGCCTGGGAGGCAGGTGCAAAGAGTGGTCCAGGACAGGTAGGAATCAGGTGTGAAGAGTGGTCCAGGACAGGTGAGAATCAGGGGTGGGGAGTGTTCCAGGATAGGTGGGAATTAGGAGTGAGGAGTAGTTCAAGAGAGGCTGAGCAGGGCACTTCATTCATGTCATTTTGAGAATTCTGTTGAAAGATTTCTGTGGGTTATCAAATATGACCACAAGGTATTGTTGGGACACTGTCTAACGGCTGTGCATAGCATCAGACTCTACTTATCCCAGTGGCTGGATCACTGCAGCATTCTGTAATGTGTGGAGACGACGTTGTGAATTTCTTTCTTGATTAATTACAATCACTGACAATCTGCATAGCCTCTTCTTGGTTTGCAGGAAAAACTGTGAAAATGTGACCCTTGAAAGCCTAAGAAAGCTGAAGTACTTCATGGTGAAAATGAGTTTCTATCACTACCTCTCTTGCTCAGCTTTATTTTAAGTTTTCCTTCTGAGAGGCAATAAATGACATTTGGTGGCTTTTTCTGACCTCTTACCTCTGTTCATGGCCATGTGTCCTGGATAAATTCTAATCTCCTCTTAAAAACTAGACAACATTGGTAAATAATTGATAGTGTGGATGGTCTTCCTAGCAAGAGTTATTTAAGGATTTCAATAGACCTTGGGGAAAAACTCAGCAGTAATTCCCATTAGCCCCCTATTTAGAAAGCATGGTTGGTTGCTGTACACAAAAGTTACCATAAGCACACGTGTACAGGCAACCGGCTGGTTGTAGCACTTTGTTTTGGCAGACGATCATGGTGTCTGTGTATCCCCACAGCTCTTTGTACGCACCTAGTCATTCTGATGTTTATTAATACTTCTGATAACTGTCCTTCCTCATTACAGAGTTCTCTATAAGCACACAAAAGTGACTGTTTCCCACTTTGGATCCTATGACATTCATTTAAGATCAGATTTGAAACAATGTTGATAGTTGAATCCATATGAGTAACTAAAGCAGTGAAAGGGGACTTACTGAAAAACTTTCTTACTCAGGGTCTCCTTCGATTTTAGTGTCTCAGGATGTCTGCCTGTCAGAGAGAAATCAGGGCCAGGTGATTTTCTAAGGACTGATACTAACAGTATCCTTGCCTCTGTCAAAATTACTCTTTTTTTTTAGTCTTCTCTTTCATACCCAAATAAGCCAGAAAAGCAATTGAGGTATACAATCTGATAGACCTTGTTCACAGTGGTAGAACTAGCTAAGGAATGAAGAGAAAAATGTGCTGCCTAGTAAGCAACTCAGTGAAGCATGCATGGATGGCAGGAGAGAGCTGCCAAGCCGTCGTCACTCCACGTGGATGGCTAGACTGGAGGGCCTGATGACTCCTGTCTACTCTCTTTCCAGATTTCTAACCTTTACATCTATGACACGGTGCTTCTGCTTGCGAACGCCTTCCATAAGAAGCTGGAGGACCGCAAGTGGCACAGCATGGCAAGCTTGTCCTGTATCAGGAAAAACTCCAAGCCCTGGCAAGGAGGGCGGTCCATGCTGGATACCATCAAGAAGGTAACTATGCATGGGCAGCAGGGCCCTGCTCTGCATTGGCATGCAAAGCTGGGTGAGAAGGCGGGTGGGTATGTGGCTAGGTATATTTTACAGGTTTTTTTTTCTTCTTCTTTCATTGACAATGCTGCAAACTCAGACTAGAAAATGGATGAATGCAATATTTATAAAAGTCAAAGATATATAGAAATGCGAGGCCTTCTTTATAAGATAAATTATGCAAGAAGAGAACTGGAGGGTGTGAAACCTAAATTGCCGTGGTTGTGCCTTTAGGGTAAAGAAACAAATGCTTTACACTGCATCTTACAAAGCACAAAATGTTGTTCCTTTGTCTTTTGATTTATCGCCCACACCATCAGCTGAAAACATTCACAATAGGCTTCATGGTTTCTCATTTGAGTGACACAGATAAGATAAGCCATTGGATTCAAGGACATTATCTTCTATTATGAGCATGATTTATAAACAGTTAGCACGTTACTGTACAGTGAACTATTTTGGGTACCGATTGTAGACTTCTTCATTGGCAGTGTATGGCATGCCAGGGTGACCTGACTCTGCTTAGCTACCTGCTCCATCCCCAGAAGACAGTTTCTGCCATTTGTCTCTTCTCAGTGGTATACGCACTCTGCAGTTGATTAGCCTCTTTGTCATGTCGTCCTTGCTGACATCCTTCGTCTGTCTTGCACAGCTTCTTTGATTTAAAATGAAATGATTAATAAAACAAACAATTTTCCCTTGTACCATTTTTAGACAGGAGACAGCAGTCAGGAGCTTTACGATGTTTACCTTACCCATTCTTTTTTCTTTTCTCATACATTTGCCTTTCTTTTCTGAAACAAAAAGAAAAATGTCTAGTCACTTGAAATATGCACACATTTAGAAAAGACAGTGAAATGTCTAGGAAAATTTCCTCATTGCATGTAAAATGGATGTCCAAAGAACAGGAAGTGAAGGGAGGTGATTTTTCAAGGCAGAATAGACTGATGTTGATGTTGGTACTGTTTCCATTTTATGAGGAATCACTTTGCTGAGAATTTAGACTAACAACCAAAGTACTTAAGAAGGAGATGTGTTGAACACACTGGCAGAGGAACATTTTTTTCAGTGGAGAATGAATAAAACAAATAGAAATTAAGGTGTTGCCAAAATCTCCCGGCACTATCTCTGTAGAGAGCTGGCAGGTGTGAATCCAAGGGAGGTTGTTGAACATGAGTCTGATCTGCCAATTTATTAATGCCTGATTTGGAGAGGACACCGGATCCTGCATCTATCTGTTCTCCCGGCTTTCTCCCAAAAGAGAACAGTTGCCTAAAGGGGTTACTTAGGAAATACTTATTCAATGAAACTATAGTACAAAGGAAGGAGACGCCATAACATTTGGATGTTTCACAAGTACTAGTTTGATATATGAAATGATTTGAGGTTGTACTTTTATATTTGAAGTAATTATTTAATATAATAATTATGGATTACTATCTTGAATAGGTACTGTATAATACCCTTCAGATATGCACTTCATATTCAAAAGGGGTGTATAAATCTCAAGTCCTGAAAACTTAGTCTGAATTATAATGACATGATGCCACATTATATTTTTATCTTACAGTTGAATCAGTAATTCTCAGTCTTCCTAAGGCGGTGACCCTTTAATACCTTTAATACCCTTCATGTCGTGGTGACCCCAACCATAACATTTTTCATTGCTAGCTCATTAATGTAATTTTGCTACTTTTATGGATCATAACTTAAATATCTGATATGGAGGATATCTGATATGCATCCCCCATATTGTCTTGATAAACAGGTTGAGAATCATTGGTTTAAACTGATCTTAAGAGGATGTAGCAAGTTTTCCCCAATTGTATCTTTTTCCTCTTCCAATAGAAGTGTTTTGGGTCACTCTATTTAAATGTTTGGAATGATGAGACTGCTCAGAGATAAGCACTGTAAGAGTGTGTTAGACTCACATAGCAACTCAAGAGAGAAGAGTGGTGTTGACAGGCCCACCAGAGGTGGCCAAAGCCCAGGGATTAGGTAAGCCTATTTAGAAGCTGAGAATTAGGGCTGAAGAACATTGTCATCCATGGGCGCTGGAGACATTCCCCCATTAGCATTAAATATGCAGCTGTAGTATTGACTCTACTAGATGCCTATCAATATGTGGATCCAACGGGAGAGGAAAGAAAAGGCAAAGCCTAAGAAGAAAGGCCATTTGCACATATCACAAATTTCTGAATTTTAATTGTGGTGCTAATATTCTAGTGACAACATTTGGATTTATATTCATGTAAACACAGCACATCTATGTGCACTCTACACAGATATACAATATTGGTTCATTTTATACAAACCATACAGAGTGCAGAAAGAAACAAGGATGAACTTCTGACCCTGAATAAATTGTATTCCTAATATCAGGATGAAACAAAGGCTTTGGAATATGATGCTGCTGACAACTGTAGTAGAAGTGCCCAGTGCAATGGAAGGGGACTGTTCCCAGGGACTCCTGTTTTAGTTCTTAAATGTGTTATGGAAAGTGGTACTATAAAACTACAATTAAAACAGTTATTCAACAAATAGGAAGTAAAGGACGAAATCCCTCTCTATCCCCTAAACTAGAAATCTGTAGTGCTAGCACCCCATATCATTGTTGTATACAGTATTTTTGTATATGATCTTTCAAAGAATTGTAATTTTAAATATTGAGCTTCTATCATCTATTCTGTCCTCTTTTTCTATAATCCTGAAAGATTTAGATTCATCCTCCATTTTTCCACTGAACTTGGTCCTAAAATATATTATTAATATCCTATATATGTATCTGTATTTAAGAATATGTGTATATGTTTTATGTATGCATACATGTATGTTGCATATATTTATATTATATGTGGGTCTATTTGGGTGTATATGTTGTATGTACATATGTGTATTATTGTATGTGTTGTATTTGTGGTATGTATATGAGCTTCATATATGTGTTGCATATACATATATATATTGTTTGTATATGTATGTATGTTCCTATTTGTGTTGTATGTGTATATATGCATATGTGTGTACTGTATATGTATATTGCCCTATGTGTGTGTACACACATACTATTATGAACACATTCCAGATAAGGAAGTTATTGATATTTATTTTCTTTTTGATTGATCTGAAACCTTTAAAAACAGCTTCTTATATTTCTCTAGTACATTTCAAATACAAGTATATATTACTTGCAAATAAAATTAGTGTTATCACTTTCTCTTTCTTAAAGCATCTTAAAACATTTTTAGGATAACTGCATTTACTTCCACTTCTAAATGTATAATTTTATGACATTATCTTACACACAAAATATATATAAGAATTAGGTATATCAGAACCTGGATGGTGATGAGGGAGGGAAAATTTTTTAAAAAACATAAATAAAGTGGAATTTAAAGCAGCATAAAAAAAGAATTAGGTATATCAAAATTATTATTTGAAAAGATGATTTTTTATTTTATGCCACAGAAGATTCTAGTTTTTTAATGTTAAAATTCTATTTTTTTAACTAATAATATAATTTTGGAGTAGTGTGGTAAAATAGCATTTAATTAACCTATTTGATCATATTATTCTCACTTATTTAATAATATTACTTCTAACCTAGTCTCCCCAATTTTAAGCTGTAGAAAACTATAGTTCAGAAGAAGTAAATGATTAAATAAAGACCGCATAGATTATTAGTTGTAAATACTATTTTTTTTTTGGTTTAAATTTCTATGTAATTTATATCATTTACCCTTTTCCTTGCTCATTGTAATGCTTGGAATATGCTGGTCGAACTCATGTGGTTAAGTAAACACCTACACCTTAAAATGACAAAATAGCAATTTATATCATTATAAAAACCATGTCTAAATTTCCATGACTGTTTTTGCAGTCTTTTTCTTTATTCCTTTCTTTTTTTTCTTTTTTTTATTAGATATTTTCTTCATTTAGGTTTCTTTTTTTAAAAAAAAAAATTATTAGATATTTTCATTTACATTTCAAATGCTATCCCGAAAGTCCCCTGTACCCTACCTCATTCCTGCTTCCCAACCCACCCACTCCCCCTTCCTGGTCCTGGCATTCCCCTGTACTGGGGCATATAATCTTCTCAAGACCATAGGCCTCTCATCCTATTGATGGCCAAATAGGCCATCCTCTGCTACATACGCAACGAGAGACATAAGCTCTGGGGGGTACTGGTTAGTTTATATTGCTGTTGCTCCTATAGGGTTGCAGATACCTTCAGCTCCTTGGGTACTTTCTCTAGCTCCTTTATTGGGGGGCCCTGTGTTCCATCCGATAGCTGACTGTGAGCATCGACTTCAGTAATTTCCAGGCACTGGCATAGCCTCACAAGAGATAGCTGTATCAGGGTCCTGTCAGCAAAATCTTGCTGGCATATACAATAGTGTCTGGGTTTGGTAGTTGTTTATGGGATTGGATCCCCAGGCAGGGTAGTCTCTGTATGGTTCATCCTTTCGTAGCTCCAAACTTTGTCTCTGTAACTACTTTCATGGGTATTTTATTCCCTAATCTAAGGAGGAATGAAGTATCCACAGGTTGGTCTGCCTTCTTCTTGATTTTCTTGTGTTTAACAAATTGCATTTTGGGTATTCTAAGTTTCGAGGCTAATATCCACTTATCAGTGAGTGCATTCAATGTGTGTTCTTTTGTGATTGGGTTACCTCATTCAGGATGATACCCTCCAGATCTATCTATTTGCCTAGGAATGTCATAAATTCATTATTTTTAATAGCTGAGTAGTAGTCCATTGTGTCAATGTACCATATTTTCTGTATCCATTCCTCTGTTGAGGGACATCTGGGTTATTTCCAGCTTCTGGCTATTGTAAATAAGGCTGCTATGAACATAGTGGAGCATGTGTCCTTATTACCAGTTGGAACATCTTCTACATATATGCCGAAGAGAGTTATTGCTGGATCTACTAGTAGTACTATGTCTAGTTTTCTAAGAAACCTCCAGACTGATTTCCAGAGTGGTTGTACCAGCTTGCATTCCCACTAGCCATGGAGAAGTGTTCCTCTTTCCCCACATCCTTGTCAGCATCTGCTGTCACATGAATTTTTGATCTTGGCCATTTAGACTGGTGTGAGTAGAATCTCAGGGTTGTATTGATTTGCATTTCCCTGATGATTAAGGATGCTAAACATTTTTTTTCAAATGCCTCTCAGCCATTCAGTATTCCTCAGTAGAGAATATTTTGTTTATCTCTGTACCCCATTTTTAATGGAACTATTTGAATTTCTGGAGTGCAGCTTCTTGAGCTCTTTGCATATATTGGATATTAGTCCTCTATCAGATTTAGGATTGGTAAAAATCCTTTCCCAATCTGTTGGTGGCCTTTTTGTCTTATTGACAGTTTCTTTTGCATCACAGACACTTTGTAATTTTATGAGGTTCCATTCATCAATTCTTCATGCTACAGCGCAAGCCATTGCTGTTATATTTAAGAATATTTTTCCTGCATCGTCGATGTTTTTCCCCAATTTCTCCTCTATAAACTTCAGTGTCTTCAGTTTTATGTGGAGTTCTTTGATCCACTTAGACTTGAGCTTTGTACAAGGAGATAATGGGTCAATTTTAATTCTTCTACATGATAACCACCAGTTGTGTCAGCACCATTTGTTGAAAATGCTGTCTTTTTTCCACTGGATGGTTTTAGCTCCCTTGTCAAAGATCAAGTGACCATAGGTGTGTGGGTTCATTTCTGGGTCTTCAATTCTATTCTATGGATCTAGCTGTCTGTTGTTATACCAGTACCATGCATTTTTTAATCACAATTGCTCTATAGTACCACTTGAGGTCAGGCATGGTGATTCCCCCAGAGGTTCTTTTATTGTTGAGCACAGTTTTTGCTATCTTAGGTTTTTAGTTATTCCAGATGAATTTGAAAATTGCCCTTTTTAATTGGTGGAAGAATTGCGTTGGAATTTTGATGGGGATTGCATTAAATTTGTAGATTGTTTTTGGCAGGATAGCCATTTTTACTATATTCATCCTCCCAATCCATGAGCATAGGAGATTTTTCCATCTTCTGAGATCTTCTTCAATTTCTTTCTTTAGAAACTTGAAGTTTTTTCTCATGTAGATCTTTGACTTCCTTAGTTAGAGTCACAACAAGGTATTTTTTATATTTGTGACTATTGTAAAGTGTGTTGCTTACCTAATTTCTTTCTCATCTTGTTTACTCTTTGTGTAGAGAAAGGCCACTGATTTGTTTGAGTTAATTTCATATCCAGCTATTCCACAGAAGCTGTTTATCAGGTGTAGGAGTTCTCTGGTGGACTTTTTAGGGTCACTTATATATACATACTATCATATCATCTGCAAATGGTGAAATTTTGACTTCTTCCTTTCCAGTTTGTATCTCCTTGGTCTCCTTTTGTTGTCAAATTGTTCTGGCTAGGACATCAAGTACTATATTGAATAGGTAGGGAGAATGTGGGCAGCCTTGTCTGGTCCCTGATTTTAGTGGGGTTGCTTCCAGTTTCTCTCCATTTACTTTGATGTTGGCTACTGGTTTGCTGTAGATTGCTTTTATTATGTTTAGGTATGGGCCTTGAATTCCTGATCTTTCCATGACTTTTTTCATGGAGGGGTGTTGGATCTTGTCAATTGCATTCTCACCATCTAATGTGATGATCATGTGATTTTTGTCTTTGAGTTTGTTAATATAGTGAATTACGTTGATGGATTTCCATATATTAAACGTTGTGGCTTCATTTTCATTAAACTCTAAAAAGTCACACACTGTTCTCTCCTCCATTATGCTCACATCCTTATCCAAACTTTATCCTGTAACCTCTGAAACCCCCTAACCACTTCTTTCATGCCACATATATGCAGCTAGTCACCCAATCATGCTTTAATCCTATGGCTCCTCATATGCCCCTCCTTGAATTAGCTCTCATCCTTATCCTCTGACTTTCCCTATCAGCCACATCATTTCTTGATTAAGCTTTTGTGTCCCTAGTATTATATACTTCAGTATTTTTAATTGTTTTATTCAACTACTGTTCCTTGCTTAAAGTATGTTCTCTCACAAATACTGGATTCTGACTTTTAATTGTGCTTCAAGTTAAACAAACATACAACATATCTATGAGAGAAAACATGCAACACTGACTTTTTTTTTAAATTTCATCTGTTCAACTGCAAATTTCATTTTCCTTTTTACCTGAGTAATACTCCATTGTGTATATGTAGCACATTTTCCTCATCAATTCTTCTGTTGATGGATATCTAGGTTGATTCGATCTCCTAACTACTATGAGTAGAACAGATTTGAACATAAATGTATACTTGTCTCTGTAGGGGGATATAAGCCTATGAGGAAAAGTCCAGGGCTAGTGCAGCTAGGTCATATAGCATAAAGTGAATATTCACAATAACATCTATGCCCATAATTAGGAGTTTTGTTCATTTCATCATATCTCTAAGCTTTCTTGTGTTCTGTAAACACACACACACTCATACATGCACACACACACACACACACACACACATTTAATTTATCATTGATTTTACTTAATCGTCTAATTACTCTGCCATATCTTCTGGATAATCTGTTTTGCATATTGGTGAAGCTTTCCACTGAGCTTTTCATGTGCTTTTATTGAATGTTTCATTTCCAGATTCAATTCAATTTAGTTTTTGTCGATAAATCTTTTTATTGAATTCTATCTTCATATATTGGATTGACCTCATCATTTAGTTCATTTTTGTGAGCTTGGAGTAAAACTGTATCATTCTTGAGTTGTTTTGAGATAGTTGTACAAACGCCTTTAAATTCTTTGTTTTTAGAAATTTATCTAAATCCTTCTCGTTGGGAGGCTTTAGTTTGGAACTAGTACTATCCTCGAACAGCATACTGTTTTGATTTTTTTCCACTTGCTTTTGTTTTTATGCTCCAACTTGAACATCTAGAGTTAGTTTGTTGTTAGAGATTTGTGCTTTCTTTTTTTTTTCTTTTATTTAATTATTTTTTACACTCCAGATTTTATTCTCTACCCCCCCCCCTGTCCACCCTCTAACTGTTAGACATCCTATACCTCCTCCCCACCCCTTGTGTCCACAAAGATGTCCCCAACCCCCAATAACCACCCAACCAGACCTCTAGGCTCCCTAGGGCCTCCAGTCTCTTGAGGGTTAAGTGTAGTCCTCTACCATAGATGTGTTGGGGGCCTCATAGCTGGTGTATGCTGCCTGGTTCGTGGTCCAGTGTGTGAGGGTTAATTGAGGTTAATTGAGATGACTGATCCTTCTACAGGGTCACCCTCCTTCTCAGCTTCTTCCAGCCTTTCCCTAATTCGACCACAGGGGTCAGCAGCTTCTGTCCATTGGTTGGGTGAAAATAACTGCATCTGACTCTTTCAAATACTTGTTGGGTCTTATCTTTTTAAAAAAATTTTCTTTCAGTGGAGGTGTTACAATGTTCAAGATATAACTAACTCATAGGATGATTGAGATATCAGTTTATGTCATGGAATTGAAATGTAGGATCTGAAGCTCTATCCTTAGTCCTTTCCTGAAGGTCAGATACTGTCTTTTGTCACCTCAAATCTCTTGCATGGCACTGTAGCTTGGGCTGGAAGTTGTGTGACCTCTCCTGTCTGTGGTCTTACTCTAAAGCAACTATGGTACCCTCAATGGATTTTCAGCTCCCTACATAACTGGTTGATGACTCCCATAATGTGACTGTCTGTTTTTTATATGCCGGGTCAGTTGAGACCTCTTGCTTGTGTCTGTAACTTTTACCAGGAGCTGTGAAACCTTGAGTACTTATAGTTCCTATTTTGGGTTTGATTAAACCACACTCTGGGTTTTGTTTTGTTACTCTCCACTGTGACTCAGAAAACTCTACCAGTGCCTATAGGACTTCTACTCTAGAAGAGATATTGTGTGAAGATTCTTAATATTGAAATGATTGCAAAAATTGTACTTCATTCATTTCATCTATCACTCTTTCAGCAGATGTTTATAAAACACATGAAAAACATGTCTATATTATAGAATTCACAGTACATACTCTTTTATAGTGTTACTCAAAAGCTTATAGTTTAGTACTGAATATTGTCTGTACCCAAGCTTATTCTCTAAAACTTGTGATATTAGTGGTGCCCAGATACATTGGAAAGAGGATATTGTGAACTCATAGAGAATAGTATGCTGTGTTACAGTGCACACTCAAGCTTCATGGGAAGGACATGTAATGCCTGTAGCCAGACTTTTGTTTACTTTGTGAGTATTTTTCTTCTATGCCATCAACCCCTTAAGATTTGATAGGAAAGAAAAAATGATAGCGAGGAAAGGGGACATAGTTATCACTAGACTACTTCCTGCTGATTAGGGTCATCACATTCCTTGAGGCATAATTGATTTTTTTCCTGTCAAGATAGTTAATTTCTTGTTCTGGTTATTCTTCTTTGTGTGTGGTTACTTAATAAACCACAACCAACAGCAAACTAGCAACAAGCAACAACCCACCCAATAGCAACAACAAAGCCTCTTGAGTCCCTAACATTTATATACCCTCGGAAGTGACTCTAGAATTCATACACTTGAAGAAACTATCCGTAGCTGTTAAAATCACAATCCTGCTAGAGCACTAAGCAAGTCATGGTCAGCTGCTATGGACAATCTGTATCCCACACCTGGGGTTAAAATGAAAGCATACTTTTATAATATTCCACCTTTCTTCTCTTTCTTTCTTTCTTTCTTTCTTTCTTTCTTTCTTTCTTTCTTTCTTTCTTTCCTTCCTTCCTTTCTTCCTTTTTTTGTTTTGTTTGTTTGTTGTTTGTTTGTTTGTTTGTTTTTCAAGACAGGGTTTCTCTGTGTAGCCCTAGCTGTCCTGGAACTCACTCTGTAGACCAGGCTGGCTTCAAACTCAGAAATCTGCCTACAGAAGTGAATTGAGCACAGGGTCCCCAATGAAGGAGCTAGAAGAACTGAAGGAGCTGAAGGGGTTTGCAGTCCTATAGGAGGAACAACAATATGAACTAACCGGTACCCCTACATCCACCCCCACAGCTACCAGGGACTAAACCACCAACCAAAGAAAACACATGGTGGGACTCATGGCTCCAGCTGCATATGTAGCAGGAGATGGCCTAGTCAGTCATCAATGGGAGGAGAGGCCCTTGGTCCTGTGAAGGCTCTATGCCCCAGTGTAGGGGAATGCCAGGGCCAGGAAGCAGGAGTGGGTGTGTTGGTGAGCAAGGGGAGGTTGGAGGGGATGGGGGAGTTCAGAGGGGAAACTAGGAAAGGGGATAAAATTTGAAATGTAGAAAAGAAAATATCTAATGAAAGAAAGAAAGAAAGAAAGAAAGAAAGAAAGAAAGAAAGAAAGAAAGAAAGAAACAGAAAGAAAGAAAGAAAGAAAGAAAGAAAGAAAGAAAGAAAGAAAGAAAGAAAGAAAGAAAGAAAGAAAGAAAGAAAGATCTGCCTCCCTCTGCCTCCCAAGTGCTGGGATTAAAGGCCTGCACCACCATTGCCCAGCTTGTGTTTTTCAAAGAAACCAAGATTCTCACTAAACATGTCTGCCAAGGCACACACCTATGGAGCTGAATTTCTTGCTAGTTTTTTGTGTTGCTGCTTTCCCTGCTTCCTGAGAGAATTCTATAACAAATTGTTACTATCTCCTTCCTGTGCTTCACCCAGCTACTCTGCCCTCAGTCCCACGGCCTCTAGGCTATCCTCTGTGCTACAGTCTTCCTAGCTCAGGTTCGCCTGTCTCAGAGATGCCCATACCTTCTCAGCCACCCAACTCTTGTGATCAGAGGTACCAAATTCCAGTAACCTAGTAAATCTAAACTCTAGAAGCATATAATTAATCAATCAGATTTATATATCAATAAATTCTCAATTCACAAGATGCCCACACAATAATTTCAGAGCCAATTAATAATGATACAAGCTGCCCACCTAGATTAGACAAGTTATCCCAATTATTCTATCCCTATATGATATTACAGCTACCTGTGGTTATTTAAAGATACATGGAATCAGAATCGACCTGTTGGTTCTCCATCTTCCACCTCCCCTTTCCCCATCCAATCACAGGCTTCTTGATGTATTAGTATTTAAATTAATTGGACAGGGACAATTCTGCTACAACTATCAAACTAAATGTTAATCCTTAATCTTGAGATACACACACGTGATCCTGAATCACATTTGTTGGCTTCTCAGTTTTACTTGTTTGACCCAGTCTTGCTTCTTCTAGTCTCTTTCATATGGCTTCTCCACAGTATTTGAAGCAAGCATCCTATGTACAATCAAATTTCCATCACAGAGCTGCTTCAATTGGGACTTGGCTTAAAATAGAAAATAATTAGAAAGACTTGGAGGGACCTTATGGCATCTCAAAAGAGACCTAAGAAGTAACAGGCGTTGCTGTGAGAGCTGTGAGGAAGATGTTCCAGATGGTGAGGCACTCTCACTGACACCTCTACTGGAATCAATCATATATACAATGACAAAGGTTGATGAATTTTCCAAATGCAGAGAACACATGAAGAGAATGATCTAATCTGGAAAGCAAATGACAAGAGGACACTTACTTAATGGATTAATAAAAGATGAAAATGTATCTCACAGAAAATCAGACCTGAGTTTTGTTTAAAAACAAAAGAGCAAATGAAAAATATTATGTTGAAAATTTATGAGTATAAATAAAAATCACTATCCAGTTTATATGTCCTCTCTATATATAAGTTAATCAAAATTCTCTGGCTCTAGTGTTTTCACATTGGCTTAACTGTTCAATTTCTCCTTAAAACCTAGTGGTAATTATTTTTAATTCGTATTTAAAAATAGAAAATGCTAGTGTGCCAGGGATTTCTGTATGTAACAATATATTTTCTCATATTGGTTGCTAATTAAAGGATATGTATTGAAACATATTGATGTTTGACAAAGGTTTTTTGAGTGCCAAAAATATCGAAATACTTCTTGTTTCTGAAGGTAAAATATTTCCATTCACTAAGTATTGGTTAAATGCTGCCATATATTGTACTTTTTAAATCACAGAATAAGGTAAGAAAATAGAAATATCAAAAATAATTACAAGTGTGATCAGTTCTGTATAAGGAGAGATGGCAGCTACTCTGAGAATATGTGACTCAAAATCATACTTAACAAAGAGTGCTGTTTAAGATGAGAAGGTCCAAGCCAAGAAAAGAAGGGCAGGGAGTCCTAGGAAAGTGAAATAACGAATGTTGTACATGGTTTAGAAGCCATAATGCAAGCTTCCAGTGGAGAAATCACGATGCATGCTTCCAAAGGAGAGAATCAACCAACGCTCCTACCCAGCAATGACGATTGTGAACCACTAAGACCAGCGTGGAATGATATCCCTAACAATTCAGTAGTAGCATAAATAGCCTGGTCATAATGAACAACTGTTTGAATGGACTTAGGCCCTGCTCAACCAAAGAAAAATTGTGCTTGGCACTGAAAGCATGGCCAGCTGCCTAATTTTGGTGAAGTCACAGATCATGGAAGAGAACCTACAACTGTCATTTAACTAAAATAGCATAATCTCTAATGGAATAAGGCATTCTTATAGTGTCTTAAGCAGGGTATTGATAACTTCATATGCCCTCGGATTCCCAGGGAGAGAGCCGTTATGAAATTCTACTGATGGGACAGAACATACATGGGCACCTGTAGAGACTCATATTACTCCTTAGAACAGATATGGTCCAGGCTACAGCCTCTACATCAATGCAAGCAGGGACAAGTGCCAGGTCTTCAGGGCACTGAGAAGCTATTTGGAGATTGCAAGGAGTAATGATAAAACAGAATCCTAAAAAAATAAAGATGGTTTATGCCATGGGCAAGCTGAGATATAGGTTATTTTGTTTCCAATCTTTCAAAATATAAATCCTTAGAGAAAAGGAACATATTGGTTTTTTGTTGAAAAACAATGATATATCATTGAGTATGTTCATATCTAAAGGAGAAAAGAAAATTTAGGAAGACATGATATGCATGAACATAACTTGCACTATAAAATACAATTTTTACAAATGAACAGACTTTTGTCATGCTATTTTCAAAAATTTTCACAGTGGGTAAAATACATGCCATGGAGTCAAGAAGACCTGAGTTCAGATCTTCAGCATTCACCTTTTAGAAAATCAGTAGGGTTTAATAGCCAATTAATGTATCAAACTTGGAAAGCTTTAGATTAATTGAGAGACCCAGTTTCAAAACATAGGGAGGAATTTTATTGAGGAAGACAGAGAACATTGACTTTTCCTGTCCATATTCACAAGGATAGGACAGAGCATGTGTGTGTGTGTGTGTGTGTGTGTGTGTGTGTGTGTGTGTCTGTGTGTCTGTGTGTCTGTGTTTCTATGTGTGTGTGTGTGTCTGTGTGTGTGTGTGAACAAACATAAGCAAATATCATTTTTATCCTTTAAAAGAGACTCCCATAATTCACAAATGAATGTTTGAATTTTAGTTCATGTGTCTTATAAAGCAGGCAACAGCACATTTTAATTTTGTTCAAATGTTCATTTTTTGAGCAATCCACTTTAAAATATATATGCTATATGAGACAAACATTATGCATGCATAGTTGAGAGAGAAAACTTGGAAGGACAGAAATATTTATTCTTAATAAATGAGTTGTGGTTGCTTCTTTTATGGCATGGACAATATCATCTGTTTGCTATAAGTTTTTACTGTGAATCTATACTTATCAGTGTGTGCTAATGTAAATATATACATGCAAATGTTATATGCTGCTTTAAAATTTTCTAATTAAGAACCAATTGGGGAACAGGGTTTGCATCAGGACCTCCTTTTACAGATATTTGTGCCTATTTTGGAACTATCACATCATTTCTGATGATATTTATCCATACAATACTGTCTCAATTTGGGTTACTGAGCCCAAACAAGGAAAGTACCTGGAGGGAGGAGCTGATGCACAGGGCAAGGAGGAGTGTCACTTACTGTCTTTAATCCTTATGGTTTATTCAGACTGATTTCTTATAGAAACCAGGACCACCAGACCAGTGGTGGTCCCACCCACAATGTGCTAATATCCCACAAATAACACTAATTAACAACATGCCTAACAGGCTTTCCTAAAGCCCAAACTTATGGAAGCATTAACTCAGTTGACCTTCCCTCCTCTCAGATGACTCTAGCTATATCAAGTTGATCTTAAACTATCCAGCACTACCACTAAATGAAATGCAATATTTTCTTTCTGCTGAGGACTTTTAAGCTCATAGACAACCCAAAATATATTTAATCTTTGTAATCATATTCTTTTCTTTTTTCATTAATTTATTTATTTACTTACTCCCTTTTGAATTCTGGTTGTATCCCTCAATCTCTCCTCTCCTCACAAATTCCCCACTCATTGTTCCTTCCTCTTTTCCTCAGAGAAAGAGAATCCCTCCTTGAGTACCAACCTGCCCTGGGACATTAATTATATCCTCCCCCACTGAATCCAGACCAGGCAGTCCTGCTAAAGAAAAGGGATCCAAAGACAGAAACAGAGTCAGAGACAGCCCCTGCTCAAATTGTTAGGAGACCCATTTGAAGATCAAGCTGCTTGCTCATCAGCTTCAAATAAGTAGAGTGCCCGAGGTTCAATGCTTGCATGCTGTTTGTTGGTGGTTCAGTCTCTGTGAGCCCCTAGTTGACTCTGTAGGTCTTTTTGTGGTGTCCTTGAACTTTAACCCTCTGAATCCTATTCCCCATTCTTTCACATAATTCCCCTAGCACCATCTGCTGTTTGACTGTGGGTCTCTGTATCTATTTCCATCAGCTGCTGGATGAAGCCTCCCAGGAAACATTTATGCTGGGTTACTGTCTGCAAAAGTAGGAGAGTATCAGTTCTTTCTTCCAGATCTCTCCAACTCCACTTCTCCCTGCATCTGATCCCCATCACTGTTCTCTTCCTCACCCCATTTCCCAACCAGTTTCCTCTCTCCATATATCTCTAATGCCTATGTGAGCTTCAAGCCTCCTCTTCTGGGCCCACCTTATTACTTAGTTTCTTTGGGTCTGTGTATTGTAGCATGGTTATCCTGTACTTTGTAGTTAATATCCACTTATAAGTGAGTACATACCATGCATGTCTTTCTGAGTCTGTGTTATCTCACTCAGGATGATATTTTCTAGTTCCATCCATTTTCCTGTAAATTTCATGATATCTTTGTTTTTAATATCTAAGTAATGTTCTATTATGCAGATGTACCACATTTTCTTTACCCATTCTTCAGTTGAGGAACATCTATGTTGTTTTCAGTTTCTGGCTATTATAAATAAAGCTGGTATGAACATAGTTGAGTAAGTGTTCTTGTTATATTATGAGGCATCTTTTGGGTACATGCCCAGGAGTGATATATATATGGGTCTTGAGGTTGAACTTCCCAGTTTTCTAAGAAACTACCAAATTGATTTCCAAAGTGCTTGTACAAGTTTGCACTCTTACCAGTAGTGGCATCGTATTCTCCCTGATCCATACCCTTACTAGTATGTGCTACCACTTGAAGGTTTTTTATGTTAGACATTCTGATGATTGTCAGATGGATCTCAGAGCCCTCCTGGAATCAGGAGCATTCAGCCAACAAAAGGAACAACCAGATGGCTAAAGGAAAGTGTAAGAACACAATCGACAAAAGCCAAGGCAATACGGCCTGATATCCTGCTACAGCAAGCTATAGATAAGCTAACATAGCCAAAGCACAAGAAGATGACCTTAAATCCAATATTTAAAGATGATAGAGGTATTTAAAGAGGAAATTAATAAATCCCATAAAGAAATAAAGGAAAATACAATCTAATAGGTTAGGGAAGTGAGTAAAACTGTCTTAGAATTGATAATGGATATAGACTTAATAAAGAAAACACAGACTGGAGATGAAAAATCTAAGGAAGAGAAAAGGAACTACAGAAGCAAGAACATTACACAGTATGTGAAAGAGAGAATCTTAAACATAGAGGATATGATTGAAGAAATAGAAACATTGGTCAAGGAAAATGCTAACTTTAAATAGTTCATGATGCAAAATATCCGAGAAACCTGGAACAGTATGAACAGACCAAACTGAAGAATAATAGGAATAGAAGAAGGAGCAGATTCCCAGATAAAAAGTCCAGAAATTATTTTCAACAAAATTATAGAAAAAAAACCCAATCTAGAGACAAATATGGATATATACCTACACAAAGATTACACAACACCAAATAGAATGGACTAGAACAAATTCTCTCACCACATAATTAAAACACTCAATGTACAGAACAAAGACAGAATATTAAAATTTGTAAGGGGAAAAGACCACATAACAAATAATGGCAGACTTATCCAAAATACAATCTACTTCTCATCAGAGAATCTAAAAACCAGAATGGCCTTGGCAGGTGTTTTGTAGACACCAAGAGACCACCATTGTCAGCCCAGATTACTATACACATTAAAACTTTCAATCACCATAAGAAAAGAAAATAAATATATCATGGCAAAACCAAATTTAAACATTATCTACAAATCCAGCCCTACAGAAGACACTAGAAGAAAAACTTCAACCCAAGGAAGCTAATTAAACCCAAAAAGCCACAGGAAATAAATAACTTGACACCAGCAAAGCAGCACAAATACACACACACACACACACACGACTATCCACATCAAAATAACAGGAATTAACAATCCTTGGTTATTAATATGTTTCAAAAATCAATGGACTCAATTCCCCGATAAAAAGACAGAGGCTAACAGAATGGATGTGAAAACAGGAGCCTTGATTCTGCTGAGTAATCTTTTTATTTTAAGATTTATTAATTTAAATTTATTAGATATTTTCTTTATTTATAGTTCAAATGTTATCCCCTTTCTTGGTTTCCACTCTGGAAAGCCCCTAAACCCTCCTGCCTCCCCCTGCCCAACAAGACACCCACCCCACTTCCTGACCCTGGCATTTCCCTACAGTGGGACATAGAGCCTTCACAGGACAAAGGGCCTCTCCCATTGATGGCATACAAGGCCATCCTCTGCTACATATGCAGCTAGAGCCATGAGTCCCTCCATGTGTATTCTTTGTTTGGTGGTTTTAGTCCCTGAGAGTTCTGGCTGTACTGGTTGGTTCCCCCTATGGGTCTGCAAAACCCTTCAGCTCCTTGGGTCCTTTCTCTAACTCCTCCAATGGGGACCCTGTGCTCAGTCCAATGCTTGCTGTGAGCATCCACCTCCATATTTGTCAGGATCTGGCAGAGCCTTGAGGAGACAGGTAAATCAGTATTCTTTCAGTAAGCACTTCTTGGCATCCACAATAGTGTCTGGATTTGGTATCTTTAATAGGAGATAGATTCCCAGGTAGGGCCATCTCCGGATGGCCTTTACTTCAGTCTCTGTGCCACACTTTGTCTCCATATTTCCTCCCTTGAGTATTTTGTCACCCTTTCTAAAAAGGACTGAAGTATCCACACTTTGATCTTCCTTCTTTTTGAGATTCATGAGGTCTGTGAATTGTATCTTGGGTATTCCGAGCTTCTGGGTTAATATCCACTTATCAGTATGTGCATACCATGCATGTTCGTTTGTGATTGGGTTACTTCACTCAGGATGATATTTTCTAGTTCCATCCATTTGCCTAAGATTTTCATGAATTCAATGCTTTTTTATAGCTGAGAAGTACTCCATTGTGTAAATGTACCACATTTTCTGTATCCATTCCTCTGTTGAGGGGTCTGGGTTCTTTCTAGCTTCTGGGTATTATAAATAAGGCTTCTATGAACATAGTGGAGCATGTGTCCTTATTACATGTTGGAGCATCTACTGGGTATACGCCCAGGAGTGGTATTGCTGGGTCCTCAGGTAGTACTGTGTCCACTTTTCTGAGGAAATGCCAAAGAGATTTCCAGGGTGGTTGTACCAGCTTGCATTCCCACAAGCAATGGAGGAGTGTTCCTCTTTCTCCATATCCTTGCCAGCATCTGCTGTCATTTGGGTTTTTGATATTAGATGGAATCTGCATTTCCCTGATGACTGAGGATGTTGAACATTTCTTTGGGTGCTTCTCAGCCATTCAGTGTTCTTCAGTTGAGAATTCTTTGTTTAGCTCTGTATCACATTTTTATTAGGGTTGTTTGGTTCTCTGAAGTCTAACTTCTTGAGTTCTTCATATATTGTATAATAGTCCTGTATCAGATGTAGGGTTGGAAAAGATCCTTTCCTGATCTGTTGGCTGTTGTTTTGTCCTTTTGACCTTGTCCTTTGCCTTACAGAAGTTTTGCAAGTTTATGAGGTCCCATTTGTCAATTCTTGATCTTAGAGCATAAGCTATTTGTGTTCTGTTCAGTAAAATTTCCCCATTGTCCGCGTACTCAAGGCTCTTCCCCACTTTCTTTTCTATTAGTTTCATTGTATCTGGTTTTATTTGGAGGTCCTTGATCCATTTGGACTTGAGCTTTGTACAACAAGAAAAGAATGGTTTTATTTGCATTATTCTACATGCTAACTTCCAGTTAGCAAATCCAGCACCATTTGTTGAAAATGCTGTGAGAGGCCCCTTGGTACTGCAATCTTTATATGCCCCAATACAGGGGAACGCCAGGGCCAAGAAGTGGGAGTGGGTGGGCAGGGGAACAGGGAGGGGGGAGGGGACTTTTAGAATAGCATTTGAAATGTAAATTAAAATATCTAATAAAAAAAGTAAAAAGAAACATGAAAAAAATAAATGATAAAAAAAAAAAAAAAAAAAGAAAGAAAATGCTGTCCTTTTTCTACTGGATGTTTTTAGCTCCTTGTCAAAGATCAAGTGACCATACATGTGTGGATTCATTTCTGGGTCTTCAGTTCTATCCCATTGATCTACCTGCCTTTCACTGTACCAATACCATGCAGTTTTTAATTACAATTGGTCTGTAGTACTGCTTGAGGTCAGGAAGATGTTGATTCTATCAGAAGTTCTATTATTGTTGAGAATAGTTTTTGCTATCCTAGATTTTTGTTATTCTGGATGAATTTGAAAATTTCTCTTTCTGACTCTATGAAGAATATAGTTGAAATTTTAACAGGGTTGGCATTGAATCTGTAGATTGCTTTCAACAAGATGGCCATTTTTAACTACATTAATCCTCCCAATTCATGAGCATGGGAGATCTTTTCATCTTCTGAGATCTTCAATTTCTTTCTTTAGAAACTTGAAGTTCTTGTCATACAGATCTTTCACTTGCTTAAATAGACCAATACAAAGGTATTTTATATTATTTGTGACTATTGTGAAGGGTGTTGTTTATCTAATTTCTTGCACAGGCTGTTTATCCTTTGAGTAGAGGAAGGCCATTTATGTGAGTTAATTTTATATCCAGCTACTTTGCTGAAGTTGTTTATCAGGTTTAGGAGTTCTCTGGTGGAATTTTTGAGGTAATTTATGTATACTATCTTATCATTTGCAAATAGTGATATTTTGACTTCTTCCTTCCCAATTTGTATCCCTTTGACCTCCTTTTGTTGTCAAATTTTTTCTGGAGGGGCCATGAGGTGCTTTATTGAATAGGTAGGGAGAGAATGGGCAGTCTTGTCTGGTCTCTGATTTTAGTTGGATTGCTTCCAGCTTCTTACCATTTAGTTTGATGTTGGATACCAGTTTGCTGTCTATTGCTTTTTTATGTTTAGGCATGGGCTTGAATTCCTGATCTTTCCAAGACTTTTATCATGAATGGTTGTTTGATTTTGTCAAATGCTTTCTCAGCATCTATTGAAATGATCATGTTTTTTTTGTTCCCCCCCCCCTTTGGGTTTGTTTATATAGTGGGTTACATTGATGAATTTCCATATATTAAACCTTCCCTGCATTCCTGGAATGAAGCCTACTTGATCATGATGGATGATTGTTTTATTGTGTTCTTGGGTTATTTTTGTGAGAATTATATTGAGTATTTTTACTTTGATATTCTTAATGGAAATTGGTTGGAAGTTCTCTTTCTTTGTTAGATCTTAGTGTAGTTTGGGTATCAAAGTAATTGTGGCATCATGGAATGAATCGGATGGAGTGCCTTCTGTTTCTATTTGTTTGAGGAGAATTGGAATTAGGTCATCTTTGAAGGTGTGATTGAACTCCACACTAAACCCATCTGGTCCTAGGCTTTTGTTTGTTTGTTTGCTTGTTTGTTTGTTTGGGAGACTATTAAGACTGTTTCTATTTCTTTAGGGCATATGGGACTGTTTAGATTGTTAATCTGATCTTGTTTTAACTTTGGTACCTGGTGTCTATCTAGAAAATTTTTCATTTCCTCCAGGTTTTCCAGTTTTGTTGAGTATAAGGTTTTGTAGTAGAATCTTATGATTTTTTGGAGTATCCTCAGATTTTCTTGTTATGTCTCACTTTTTGTTTCTGATTTCTTAATTAAGATACTGTCCCTGTTCCCTCTAGTTAGTCTGGCTAAGCGTTTATCTTTTTTATTATTTTTTAAAAATTTTCTCAAAGAACCTGCTCCTGGTTTTGTTTGATTCTTTGTATAGTTCTTTTTGTTTCTACTTGGTTGATTTCAGCCCTAAGTTTGATGATTTCCTGCTGTTTTCTCTTGGGTGTATTTGCTTCTTTTTGTTCTAGAGCTGTCAGAAGTGCTGTCAGGCTGCTAGTATATACTCTCTCAAGTTTCTTTTTGGCAGCACTTGGCGCTATGAGTTTTCCTCTTAGGACTGCTTTTATTGTGTCTCATAAGTTTTGGTATATTGTGGCTTCATTTTCATTAAACTCTAAAAAGTCTTTAATTTCTGTCTTTATTTCTTCCTTGAGCAAGTTATTGAGTAGAGTGTTGTTCAGCTTGTATTGATTTTGTTGTTATTGAAGATCAGCCTTAGTCTGTGGATGCCTGGGAATATTTCAATTTTCTTGTATCTGTTGAGGCCTATTTTATGACTGATTATATGGTCAGTTTTGGAGAAGGTACCATGAGGTGCTGAGAAGAAGGTATATTCTTTTGTTTTAGGATAAAATGTTCAATAGATATCTGTTAAATCTATTTGTTTCATAAGTTCTGTTAGTTTCACTGTGTCTCTGTTTAGTTTCTGTTTCCATGATCTGTCCATTCCTGAGAGTTGGGTGTTGAAGTCTCCCACTGTTATTGTGTGAGGTTCAATGTGTGTTTTGAGCTTTAGTTCAAATTCCTTTATGAATGTGGGTACCCTTGCATTTGGAACATAGATGTTCAGAATAGAGAGTTCTTGGTAGATTTTTACTTTGATGAGTATAAAGTGTCTTTCCTTACCTTTTTTTTTTTTTTTTCCCGATAACTGTAGGCTGAGAGTCGATTTTATTTGCTATTAGAATGGCTACTCCAGCTTGTTTCTTGGGACCATTTTTTTTTTTTTTGAGAATTGTTTGGAAGCCTTTTACTCTGAGGTAGTGTCTGTTTTTGTCCCTAAGATGGGTTTCCTGAATTCATCAAAATGTTGGGTCCTGTTTTTATATCCAGTCTATTACTCTATGTCTTTTTTATTGGTGAATTCGGTCCATTGATACTAAGAAATATTAAGGAAAAAAGATTGTTGCTTCCTGTTATTTTTGTTGTTGGAGTTGTAATTATGTTTTTGTTGCTATTTTCGTTTTGGTTTATTAAAAAAAGATTATCTCTGCTTTTTCTAGGGTCTAGTTTCCCTCCTTTTGTTGGAGTTTTTTATTTATTATCCTTTGAAGGGTTGGATTGTGGAGAGATATTGTGTAAATTAGTTTTTGTCATGGGATATCTTGGTTTCTCCATCTATATCTATTGAGAGTTTGGCTCGGTTTAGTAGCCTGGGCTTGCATTTGTGTTCTCTTAGGGACTGTATGACATCTGCCAGGATGTTCTGGCTTTCATAGTCTCTGGCGTGAAGTCTGGTATAATTCTAATAGGTCTGTTTTTATATGTTACTTGACCTTTTCCCCTTACTGATCTTAATGATCTTTCTTTGTTTAGAGCATTTGGTGTTTTGATTATTATGTGATGGAAGGAATTTCTTTTCTGGTCCAATGTATTTAGAATTTTGTAGGCTTCTTGTATGTTCATGGGCATCTCTTTCTTTAGGTTAGGGCAGTTTTATTCTATAGTTTTGTTGAAAATATTTACTGGCCCTTTAAGTTGGGAATCTTCACTCTCTTCTATACCTATTATCCTTAGATTTGGTCTCCTCCTTGTGTACTGAATTCCTGGATGTTTTGTGTTAGGATCTTTTTACATTTTGCCTTTTCTTTGATTGTTGTGTCAATGTTTTCTATAGTATCTTCTGCGCCTGAGATTCTCTCTTCTATTTCATTTAATCTGTGTGTGATGCTTGCATCTATGGCTCATGATCTCTTTCCTAGGCTTTCTATCTCCAGAGTTGTCTCCTTCGTGTTTTTTTTTTAATTGTTTCTACTTCCATTTTTAGATTCTGGATGGTTTTGTTCAATTTCTTCACCTGTTTTGTTGTATTTTCCTATAATTCTTTATGGGATTTTTGTGTTTCCTCTTTAAGGGCTTCTATCTGTTTACCTGTGCTCTCCTGTATTTCTTTAACCGAGTTATTTATGTCTTTTTTAACATCCTCTATCAGCATCATGATATATGATTTTTAAATCCACAACTTGCTTTTCTGGTGTGTTGTTGTATCCAGGACTTGCTGTGGTGGGAGAACAGGGTTCTGATCATGCCAAGTTGCCTTGGTTTCTCTTGGTTAGATTCTTTCATTTGCCTTTCACCATCAGGCTATCTCTTGTGTTAGATGATCTTGCCATCTCTGGCTGGAGCTTCTCCCTCCTGTGAGTCTCTAAGCCTGTGTCAGCACCCCTTGGAGACCAGCTCTCTCCTGGTGGAACTATTGTACAGATGGCTCTGGAATAGCCTCAGATCCCAGGTGAAGATGGTGGATAGGAAGGATCCTGTCCCAGCTGCTCCAATGTACCTGTGTTCTGCACACTCCTGGCCAGGTCTGCTCCAGATAGTTATTGAAGAGGAAGTGGCTATCTCAGCTCTGAGCCTGAGAGTGGAAGCACTCTGGGAGAACAGCTCTCTCCTTGAGGGACCCGTGCACTAAGGGCTGTGGTGCAGCCTCAGCTCCTAGGTACAGATGAGTAATCATTTTCATAATGTCTTTTCCCTCATTTTTTTTTTTTTTGTAGCAGCAGGGGAACAAGATACTTTGGTCTATTTAGAAATTTATTATTTATTTTGTTATTTAAATTTAGTGATAAATATTTCTTAAGCTGCTTTGATTCTCCTACTTTTAACTTTTCTTTCCTTTTACTTCTTATTTTGTTCTCTATTTGTTGCCCATGATATTTCTATATTATGTGTGTAGTATAAAATTCAAAGTAACATACTCAGCATTTCTAAGATCCTTGAGCAGCAGTTATGACAATCAGTGCAAAGGACATATAGGATGCTACCTTGCTGTTTGGTTTACCAATGATCGATTAGCTTGTATTGCATAGAATAGTTTATCGATTAGCTTATATTGCATAGAATCGTCTATATCACCAGGAGATTTATAAATATAACCATGCATACACAAAGATAATGACCATTCATCATGCCCAACCAGAATGTTTTTGCCAACCTCTACTTTCAAGGTTAATCAGAAGATAGATGAAAAAACAACTGGAAAGCACTGGAATCTTAGAACAAACAAAATAAAGATCAGGTTAAATCTGGCTGAGATAACAACGAATGTTGTTTAAAGGGCTTATTTGCTTACAGTGTTGACCTCTTGAGCATCCTAGATAACTTCCTGAGGGCAGAATCCTCTGATTATGCATGTCAAAGGCTCATTAATGATAGAGCAGGAGGAAGATAAATTACAAAGTCAAAAAGGTGAGCAAGGTAGGGCTGCAGCAAACTAAGGGCAAGTCCTCTGATTTATGGTTTTTATGCTTGTTTCCTATAAATGCATTAAGTTACACAGCGGAAGCTGCTCCCTGCAGAGGAGGACCTGGCCCTGTGCAGTCACAGCCTACCAACTGGGAAGACTGAGAAAGTAAAAGAGTGATTGGATGTTTAAAACTTTCTGAGGTTAGAATTTTCCATAAAGTAATCATAAGAACACACAATTCCTTCCCTCTTTCTAGAAGTGAGACAATAAGCAAGAATTCTCATGGGGTTAGGAGATATTTTGAGTTAGGATGAGAATAATAGCTGTGACAGAGGAATATGATATAGCTATGGTTGGACTGGAATTCTCAATGCTGACCAGGCTGGCCTACAACTCAGAGAGTTCTGCCTGCCTTTGCATCCCAGGTGCTGAGAGCTATGTGCTTTCAGTCATGCACAGATGATTCTATAGGACAGTGAGATATCTGAGTGCCTTACCCACAAGCCTGATCACCTGAGTTCTATCTCTGGAACTTACATGGTGGAAATGGTAAGCTAACTCCTGCAAGTAACCCTTTGCTCTCCAGTCATGCAATGTGGCATGGGCCTTGCCCCAGTGAATAAATACCTATGTGTAATACGTTTCTTTAAATAAGACTTATTTTTTAAGAATTAGATTATTTGGAACTTATGTATAATGATATGTGTTCATACATATATTTTTAGCTTGTAGATATCAGATTTCATTTAAATTTGTAAGAGATATTGGATGTTTTGCCACACTAATACTGACCTCAAGCATGGTATAAAATGGAATTGTACCAATTGGATATATTCTTTATATAAAGACAGAAGCAAGCAAGAAGCACAGGCAAATGACAGAGGGCATAGAACATGCTGCACAGCTCCTCAGGCACACTCTTCTCATGTTGGATATACAAATCCTATCTCCAAGGACCTCTCACCATTAAATGCATGTATAAAGCCACATAGGCACTACATCCATGTACATACAGAGTCATATAAATGAATTGAATCTTAAACTTTAGCTGACAAGGAGGCAAAGTCAGGAAGTGCATTTTATAGTTAGGTCTTCGAAGATAAGGGCTGGAAAAACACTAGACCATAATGGTGCAAATAATTGCAGCTAAGCTTTCAATATAATAACACTCCACTTCTTTATTCATATTTGCCATACTATATGTATAGCAGAAATAATATTGTGAGATAAGTGCTTTATTGTACATTTAAAATACACAGACATTGAGACAGAGGGAAGTTAAGCTAGTTGGTCAGTTTCTGCACAACGTTTACATCCCTAGGCCACTGGTGAAGCCTTCTGCTTGTCACTGCTAACTCATATGAAAAGACCACAGACAGATAAAATTCAACATATTCATCCATGATATGACTAGGTAATTTTAATTCTTGTCTGAATCAAGAAAGTAACGATGAAAAACGTGTTCTGTTAATTATGCTGCTGTAAAAATAAAATATATTGATTATTGAACTTCATCATAAAGAGCACTTGCTTCTGCCAACACGTTCTTCTGATAGTGGACCAGTGGTTTATTCTATGCTGGGCAAAATGTAGCTCAAGGCCATGAGTAGGTATGCCAACCTGGTGAACCTGGCTGGCTCCCTATACCTGACTTCTAGCCATCAACATGTTCTTCACTGCCTCGTTCTTTGTTTACAAGGTCACTTCCACCAAGTACACATGTGATATTTACAAAGAGCCCTTCATCACCTTGGTGGCCTCAGTCTGCATGAGCTTTGATGTTTTCTTTCTCCTTCTTGGGGTTAGCATCTACTTATGAGTCCCCAAGGACACCTAAGAGGGAGCTCACCAAGTCTCTGCTTTTATAAAATAATTATTACCATTGCTAGGTGTCCCCACTTATTGTTTACAATGACGGCAGGTGTGTGAGAAACAAAAATAAAGAGAAGAGGAATTCATAATAAAGATTGGAAACATTAAGTTGACAACAGTTATCTGAATGTTTTTTTATGAAGTAGGTATTCTGTTGGGTGTCTGGAAGGCAGAGAGGAAGTGTGAGATGGAGCAAACAGCATAAAACCAGCCAAGAAAGGCAAAAATGGAGCTACAGGTTAAGACAAGTATTATGTGTTTAGGCATCAACACTGCAGAGGTGATAACTGGAGCAGTTCACAAACTGAGATTATTTTTTGCCAAAATAAATATCATTATAGTGCGAAAATTCTTCCCAGGGCATACACTAATACTGAAGTGACTGAAAATCACAGTAAATTTAAAATCCTAAGTAAGGTGAAGGTCAATAGAACAAAGTGAGAAAGAACAGTAAGGAGCAGGTATGACCCATGTGGCCGTCTGTCTACGAGGAGAACATACAAATGATACAACTCACAGACTATATGAAGCTCAAGAAGGAAGGCCAAGTGTAGATGCTTCAGTCCTTCCTAGAAGGGGGAACAAAATACTCACAGGAGGAAATACAAAGTGTGGAGCAGATACTGAAAGAAAGGCCATCCAGTGACTGCCACACCCCGTGATCCATTCTGTATACAGAAATCAAACCCAGATACTATTGTAGATGACAAGATGTGCTTGCTGACAAAAGCATGATATAGTTATATCTTGAGAGGCTCTGCCAGAGCCTGACAAATACAGATGCAGATGCTTGTAGCCAACCATTGGACTGAGCACAGGATCCCCAATGGAGGAGTTAGGTAAAGGACTGAAGAGCTGAAGGGCTTTGCAACCCCATAGGAAGAACAATATCAACCAGTCATAGATCCCAGAGCTTCCAGGGACTAAACCACTAACCAAAGAGTACACATGGAGTGACCCATGGCTCCAGCCACATTGTTGCAGAGGATGGCCTTGTGGGGCATCAATGGGAGGAGAGGCCCTTGGTCCTGTGAAGGCTCAATGCCCCACTCTAGGGGAATGCCAGGGTGAATGGGTTGGGGAGTACTCTCATAGAAGCAGGGGAAGGGGCTATTGGATAGGGGGATTCCGGAGGGGAAACTGGAAAGGGGGATAACAGTTGAAATATAAATAAACAAAAT